>WAAG01056807.1:310-18597 GCA_013390105.1 Tichodroma muraria | reverse complement strand
TTGCCCATATGCTCATCTATATTTTTAAATGTAATTATAGAATATTTACTTTGCATCGTGTCCCAGACTTTACACTTGCATACCCCTCAAGGACACTGTGGGGAGAAGAAAGACAAGAAAAGGCACAAAAATAAATGCAGTCTTTGTCACAAGCTGAACCTATTTAGTTCAGCAGATGAAATAAATTAGACTATTTGATATGTCCCCCAATAAATAAATGTAAGGCACAGTGCAAGGAGCAAGGGAGGTTCAGCATCACTGAAACCCTGCCATGGCAGATGTACTGCAAACACAAGGCAATGTGACTGAAGTACAATAACCTGAAGGATCAGCAATGGATTTGGTGTGATTTTACCAGACAACTCTCAGGGCATTTCAGTGCTTCCATGCATTTTGCTAGACATATAGACTGTGACAGGGAGATGTTTTCCATGGAACTCCATTAATCCCAGAGAAGTTGAATACTGAGTTTCCTGCAAGTTGCAGTCTTTTCCAGGTTGTTTCTGCTGTTTCTGACCTTGCAATAAATACAGTGACAATGACTTAAGCAGAGAGTGTTACCCGAGGGAAAGAAGAGATTTTCAGCCTCCTCTAGGAAAGCCAGATAGATTGCTGTCTGACACAGGCAGGTCACAGAGTGACTGTAGAGCAGCAGGAAAGGGTTCATGGAAGGAAAAAAACATCTTTCAATGCTGAGTATGCAAATGAAAGTCTCCAGGCTTAAGATGGATATGCGTTAGATTCAGGAGAAAATTTCAGTGAAAGAAAATGTGGTTTACTGGCACATCTAATGGTTCAAGGATATTGAAGGTAACTGGTGAGTAAGGGTCAGGTGGAACAGTGGTGGAATGATTCTGGTAGATGGGTGACTGAAAGAGACAGCAAAGAACAGAGAGCTGGGTTTACCAGAAACTAGTCTCTTAAAATGCCAAGACACTTTTTAATTCTGTATGAGAAGATATGGCAGAATCCAGGATATTGGTATCGTTTCTCTTCAAAATTATTTTCTCTCAAGCTTTTCCCATTGCACTTATCATTCTGCTTTCCCATTTCAATCACTGTCATTCACATAATAAGCAAAAGTAGTGAGATATGAAAAGACAGGAATGGGAGTGAACTGATGACCTAAAGGGATTTTTTGGGAGCCAGCTATTTGCAGTGCACTGTGCACACACTACTGGATGTTTCATTTTTGTGACAGATCAATTCCACGCACCTTTTACCAGTATGACTCATCTGGGCCTTCTGAAGATTGTGTTTGTAAAACTCACTTTAGCACAGTGAACATTAAATACTAGAGTGGATTGTCTCTAGCCAAGTTGTTCCAACAGATCTTTTGAGATTTAGCTACATTTATAGGGAACAATCTAATCCTTATACCACGGTAAGGAGTGAAGAATGACAGCATTATGCAGTCACTCTAGAGCTGAATTTTATCTCTAGCATCTAGACTTAATTAGATATTCTTTGGCATGTAATTTGACAGAAAAATATTTTGGTGCTACTACAGGGAGAAAAGCAAAAAAAACCCCCATGTTCATAAGGAATTGGAATACAGTTAATCAAGAATCTTTTCTTCTTTCTGTCAATCATGAAAAAAAAAGAAGACAGAAGTACTAGCTGTGCTGACACATAAAGAGCTTTAGAAACTGGAATATTATATAACAATCATTCCAACTCAGATAAAAAAGGAATGGCAGTAACAAACCTTGAGAGAAGATATAATATTGTCAAAAGAAAACAGAACTCACAATTAGAACATGGAAATCACTGGATACAGACTAACAAACAGGGAAGATAATTCAAAATTCATCCCATTACAAGAGTCATACCACAAACCACTTCAGTATTTTTTCCTTACACAAACAGTAAACCAGAAAACATTAACTTACAGTCACAGGTATGATCTACTTTTTAAGTAGGATGAGTAATACATGTTTGTAGAATGACAAATTACAGGAGAATTTAATTTGTGATTTAATTGACTTTGTTCAAACGTCTACCCCCTCCAGTCTGCATTCTTCCCCTTTCACAGCCAAAAAAGATCTTGTACAGGTCCCCTCTATACATCATCTTTTTCCAACGTGCATTTTCAGAGTCCTATAACTAACTTGCTGTCTGAAAATTTACTGAAATTTCGTAGCTGAAGATTAACTCAGTATTAAAAATAATGATTTCTCTCCCCTCTAAAATCATTCCCAGAACAAGCCTGTTGTTGTTCTTTTTTCCTCATCTTTAACCCACCTTTTGCAATAGCATTACGAGTAGCTAGCTATTATCAACACCTCCTTATTTACATTAGGAGCCACTATGCAATGGCAAGGAGGTCTGATTTGGTAACATTGTCCATAAACATTAACTCCCTTGTAAAGCTATCACTGTTCTGGTAGTCAGGGTCAATGTTGGAAAATTTTTTCAGCTTATGCTCTAACCTATCCTAAAAGATCTGTCATTGTGAATGCATTTCTGTTCCTTTACTGTCTACTAAAACTACAAGACAGTCCCCAAGTTCATACAGTTAAGACAAAAGCATCAGAACCAAGCTAACAAACCATCTTATCACAGGATGACACCTACTAAATTTAGTGGTACTCTTAGATGGCTCTGAAGGAGAATCTACAAGACACTTCTACATAATCACACTGACTTCCTTAAAATCACCATCCATAAGTATTTTCACTCCAGTAAGTAAGGGGTCTCTACCTTTTCAGGCAGCATGGAAGATGCCAGAGGGAAAAAGACAGTAAGCAGGCAGCCATTAGGAAGATGGATCAGGCACAGTATTTCCAAGGCCAGGAGCTTGGGAAGGGTTGGGCATAGATTAGCAGCGTAGTCAAGGATTAGATGATCTGCCCAAGAAGGGGAAAATGAGACCTTGTGCTGACTTCATGGGAGGATCTTTCTGCTTCTGAGGGAAGGGACTGTGGGAGTGGATGAGGAGACAAACAATGGGTGTGGACATCCCCCAAAGCTGCGATGTGGTGACGGGGCTGCAGGTTTGCTCTGCTACAGGATGCTTCCTTCCCTTCCCCAACCATCTGCAGCAATCTGGCAGGAGGAGCCATCTCCCAAGGAGATAATATCTGTACGCCAGGCACTGAGATGGAGTGCTCCTTTGTCTTGTTAAATAGTCCTGTCTCAATATCCTCATCTTGTTCTGGAAAATTATAGTCCTTTTCTCTGATTATACCTTTCTTGTATCTTTTCAATGTGCTCAAAGCTGTCTTGATGGTAGTAGCTCAGCTTCTCATGTCATTCCTTTCTGCAGGCAAAATATCCTCTCTTCTTTGTCAGTCACTTTTTCTTGCTGTGCAGTACAAAGTTTCCCTCACTGGATTATTAATTTCCAGCTATTTTCCAGCTAAATTTCAATCTATGCTTAGAAAAAATGCATATTCTTATTGCACACTGATCACAAAATTTGGTAACACACTTACCTCGTTACAGTGAAGGAAATGCCAGAGTGGTAATGCAATTATATTTGAGACACTGGACTGAAAAACATTCAAATTCATTACTGTCAATTTTCTACATTTGGACCACTTTTGCTTAATCATAAGGTGAGCATTACTGGGCCAGAATACTTTGCATTTCTGGACTGATATTTAAAACTATGCCCAGTCCATACTACAGTTATTTTTGTATTCTGTTTTCTACCTGTAGTATGACTATCCTTTAGTGAATTCAAAAGAAGACTATCAAGAGAGGCACTCAGAGACATTTCTTTTCCCTCCACAAGTAAACTCTAGCCATGGGCCAGATATTGGGAATTTCTCTCTTCCATTTTCTTCCCTTCATAGTCCACAGCTCTTGAACACAGAAACAATTTCAAAATATTATTCAAAAAGTCACTGTTCACTTCATGATAAAGGACTCTCTGTAGGTGCTATCAAGCAATTGTGTCTATTAAAAGAAGACTTTGCATTTTCAAGTAGCAATAAGACAAGCTAGCAGAAGGACAGTTCATTTGAGAGAAGTCAGAAAGCAGAATTTTCTTGTTATTAATAAACTAATGGCATAAAGGTCACTGAATCCATTAGAAATGCTATAGTCTCAGTGGAGCAGCTCTGCTAATTGGGTTGCTGATGTGGGGTCCCAGGTTCCCCAGACCTCTCTGCACAAGAGACCATGTGCTGTGTTGAGAATCTCACTGAAAGAACTTCTCCCTCCTGCAAGGAGAACAGACTTTAGCAGCAGGTTAGGATGAGTTGTAGGATGAAGATTAAAACAGCTCAGTAGTGTAAAAGACAGCTACTGAAACGGAGTATGCATTTGGGTAGCATAATAATAACAGACCAAAGAAACAGGGATTCAAACGAGCTGCAGTGCCAGCTGCAGATTGAGCCCAAGGCAAGAGGCCGTGAACTCCCTTACCGTGACGAAGGGCCCCCAGGCACGGGACTGGGGGCCCAGCCAGGTGACACTCAGAGACATGTCAGGAGCTGAGGACTCCAGATTTTTGCATGTTTAGACTGTGAGGCTATAAAAGCCTAGGCTTTCCTTTGTTCAGGGATCCCTCCTTGGACCCAGCTTGAGCTGTGATTTTGTTATTGCTCCATGATTTATTTATTTAAGGATCTGATATCTGAGACTGTCCTATAGGAAACATGGGTTTGAGCCAGTGAAGAAGGCCTGGTGTGACTGTGTCAGGGCACGCAGTGGAGCTGCAAAGGGGCCTCCATCCTCAGGGAGTGTGGGTGTGACTGCTGGAGTCACAGCCTGCTGCCTGGCCAGACGGAGAAGTCTCCTTAACACAAACATGGATGTGGAGGTTGGAAATAGGTAATCTTTAAGGTCCCTTCCAACCCGGAATGTTCTACAATTCTATGGCTCTATGACTGTCCTTATTCAAAGGCTAGCCTTGCTGAAACAAAACTGAAATTATTAGCAGAGCTACTTCTTCCCTTGGCAGTCATTTCAGAGGGTTCTGATGTCCTATGAAGTGCTTCATAACCAGAAGGCAAGAGCCGGGATTTACCTCCCCTGACAGAAGAATTCAATGTACCGAAGGCTGAAGAGGCAGAGCAGTATGCTTTCCAGCTATAATTGTGATGCTGGGTTTGGAGCAGTTCCTTCAAATTCTCTGCATTTCATTTTCACTGTTCCTAAAGGGATAATACTTAGTAAATGTTCTGTTCTCTTTCTTTCCATTTCAAGCACTACTTATTTACAGGTTGAGAATGCTTTATATTATTAAAGAGAGCAGAGGAGCCTATCCTTCATTCTTTGAAAAGTATTTGAGAGTGCAGTATTTAATAGTGGAGATGTTACTTAGACAGTGTGGATTACTTCAGTTGCAAAGAAATTTATTCAGTTAATTACAAATTTTTGTGTTGATCTTTGAAACAAAAGACATTAATGCATTTTTAATTAAATGAAATATTGCATTTTTATAGATTTTAGAATGTTGAAAAAAAGGGCTCTTGAATTCAAAGTAAACAAATACTGTAGCATAAACCAAATGAAGATAAAATTTTATTTCACAGTTCAGAGCACTGTATCCAATAACTGCTTCCAAAAAAACTTTTGCAGAGATGAAAATATAAAAAGAAGAGGATTGGGAAAGGATGATATCAATAAACAAAGGCACAAATATATTGTGACATGTGAATTTTCATGTTGTTGACTGCACTGAAATAAGCTACTGAAGAAAAACACAGTGTGAGAATAAGGAGATATTACTTTGCTACACTTCCTGAAATCCAAAAGCCATTACATTTTATTGCAGATTCTATCCTCACTAATAGGTTATCCAAAATTTGGTGTATAGTAAACTACAGTAAATAAATTCAGGGACCCATTAATGACAGTATATTTCAAAAGCTTTTAAATCACGTTCTCTTTCTGTCAGAACCTTTAATGTCAGGAACTTCCTTCATATTTAATTCTGTATTTCATAGTCAAAAATATAGGGTGTAGGAAAAAGATACTTATTGCTTTTAGGTGAATGGAACAGAACAGAACAGAACAGAATAGAATATTTCACTTAAAAAGTACCTACAATGATCATCTAGTCCAACTGCTTGACCATGCAGGACTGAAAATTCAAAGCATATGAAGGGCAATGACTCTTGAACAATAACAGGCTTAGGGCATCAGCCGCCTGTCCAGGAAGCCTGTTCCAGTGCTTTATCACCCTCTCAGTAAAGAAATATTTCCTTATGTCCAAACTAAGCCTTCCCTGTGTTGTTGATGATCTAGGTTTCCCTGAAATATTATGACTGAATATTTGACAGAAGATGACAGCCAGTTTATATGGCCTAGTATGAATTTCTGAGATCTTAGAAACCCACGTTTTATTCAACTGTTGCCATATCAATGCCAACATTGAGGAAGGTAAACAACACTTACTGTCATCATTCAGATTCAAATGCTATAGCAGTCACATTACATAAATTAAAATATCTCAGTGTGAAGACTTGTTTAAAATGTTCTTAATGGAGTTCAATAATGTTTGCCTGGGGAATAACAATATCCTTCAATTACTTCTTGGCTAAAGCGGAGTTTAAAACTAAACACTCAAACACTTAACTTTTAAAATTTATGTGAAAAAGATAGCCTCATTTTTAGGTGTCTGTGTTTCATCAGTTAATCCAGAACCCAGAGCTCAATATCCATCCTAAAATCCATGTTTAGTGTCTTGAGAAGAGAGGGAATGGCTATTTGAAGTAGCTACTCGCTGGTGCAACAAACAAGAAGCCATTTAGAGCACGCTGTGAGGAAACAATGAACACACAAGTGCATAGGAAACAGTGTTATCTTTCACACTTTAGATATTGGGTCAGGGCTTCACAAAAGTACCTTTTTCCCAGGTTCATTCCACCCACAATCCTATCCTGGAAGAAATGTCCACATTTTTTAAATTTTTTTTTAAAGAATGCAATAAAGATCATTCCTTTCATTTTGTAGGGAGGGAATTGCTACACATCTTTATACAACAGCTTGATTGTTACAAAGTTCATCCATACTCTGGAGTTGTTCAGTTTGTTTTCAACCTAAGGGGATTCAAACTAGTGTGATATTTCCTCAAAACATTACAAAAATTACTGAAATATCCAATAATCTTGTCAGTGAAGTATGTGCAAAATGTAGTAAAAGTCTTGCAGGGCAAAGCTTATAGCAGTACCACTATCCAAACCTGGTGTGAATATATATGTAGTTTCAACATAACAACAAGATCAACAAAGACCAAACAATGTATTACCACTGTGCTTTACTTCAGAGCAGACAGAAAGCCTTGTCTCTAACCAGAAGACATACATAAGAGAATTAAACCCTTCCCAGCAGCATGAAAATTTCTGAAATATAACAAACAGCAAACACGGAGACAGTGCATATCATCTGCTAAAAAAGATTTGGAAAAGGAAAAGATAAAGCCAGAATGGCTATTGAGCAAAGCAAAAGATGGTACTAGAAACCACAAAGTATTTTTTTTAAATATTGTACAGACATAAAGAAAATGAAAAGGCTGATCAATTTTGACAGCGTAGATGTAAAAAGTAGTGCTATGAAGGCCAAGCAAGAGTTTGAGAAGCAAATAGTGAAAAGAATAAAAACTAATAATAAAGTTTTCGTCTAAAGCCATAGCAGTAAAATCCCCTCCAGAAATCCTTGTAGAATCACCAAGAAGAGTTGTGTCCTGTCTCAGCACAGGCCAGACACTCCCTGGGGCCAGGCATCTGGAGACAGGGGATCCATCTGGGCAGGAGCCTCACCAGCCACGTCTGCTCTTTTGCCCCCAGCCAGGGAGCAGGGCAGATTTGGGCAGCTGGAGAGGCCAGGGGTGTGATTGGCAGCCCGTGTCATCTCACTGAGAACAAGGCCAGTGAGAGGAGCTCTTCGTAAATGCTGAGACAGAATTGGTGGGGAAGATCAGAAATAAAGAACATTTCAGGTACATGAAGGATGATAAAACCATTAGCAGTACTTAGCATGGATTCATGAATGAGAAGTAATGCTCACCCATCTTGATGAATGTCTGTGTCAGAAAGATTGGCTTGGTGAATAAGGAAGCAATGGATACTGTCTACCTTGTCTTGACCTTTGACAGTGTCCCATGAGATCCTCATAGAGAAGCTGTTGAGCAGACAGCAAGGTGGTTTAAAAATTGTCTGAACATGCCACAGATCACCAGACCCAGAGTGGGGTGATAAGCAGCACAAAATCTAGTTGGAGGCCAATAACTATCAATATACTTCGGATAAATACACGTTTTATTCCAGTTCAGTTTAACACCATCATTAATGATCTGGATGCTGGTGCAGGGTGCCCTTAGAAAGTTTATTAACAACACAAAACTGCGAAGAGTGGTGATTCACCAGAGGAATTTGCTGCCACACAGAGGGACCTGAAAAGGCTGGAGAGATGGGTTAATAGAAAACTCATGAAGTTAAACAAGTGGAAATCACCAGAGAGGAACAAACACACTCACCAATATGTGTTGGTGGCCAACAAATTGAAAATATCTTGGCAGAGAAGGACCTCAGGATCCTGCTGGACATGTGGTTGAACATGAGCCAGAAATGTGCTGCAAAGAAAGCCAACAGTATCCTGAGATTATTAAAGAGAAATGTTTCAACAGACTGAGAGGATATTCTGCCCCTCTGTGCACTGCTGGTGAGGCCACACCTGGAGGATTGTGTCCAGTTCTGGGCTTGCCAGTACAAGAGAGACATGGACATAATGGAAAAAGTCAAAGGCCACAAAAATGGTGAAGGGATTGGAGCACCCTTTCTCTGCTCAGCCAGGAAAAAAGTATTCAGAGAGGATCTTATCAACATATATAAGTACCTTAAGGGAAAGTTCAAAGAATGTGGAGCTCTTGCCAGAGGTGCCCAGTAACAGGACCAGAAGCAACGGGTACAAACTGAAACACAGGGGATTTCCTCTGAACATCAGGAAACACTTTTTTACTGTGAAGGTGTTAATCACTGGAACAGGTTGCCCTGAGATATTGCAGAGTTCTTGGGGATATTTGAAAATGTCTGGGCATGGTCATGGTCAAGCATCTCTAAGTGATTCTCCTCGAACAGGACAACTGAACCAGATGACCAGAGGTCCCTGCTGATGTCAACCAAAGCCAAGTCATTCTGTGATGCTGGAATTCTATAAACAAATACAGAATATCATTATGCAGTTGTACAAATCTATGGTATAGTTCACAGGCTGAATTTTGTGCGCATCATGACCTGCTCCTCTCAGAGAAATATGCAGTCATTCCCAAGATATTTATGAAGAAATTGGAAATTATTAAGTCAATAGATGGAAAATGACTTTTTATAGTAGGGTTTCATGCAGAAGTGGGGGATGTTTGCAAAGACTAGAGAAATGAACACACCTTAGTAACACTGTCTGTAAATGCAATGTGTAGGATGTAGAGAGGAGCAGAATTATCAGGACTGTCAGCTTGAGATGTTCCTTTTTTGACAACTTCTTCATCTATTAAATTGAACACTTACCATCACTGTATTTTTTTTTTCCTGTCTGAAGGGGCAGAGATCTTCTAGAAGAGTAACCACTGAAGGGTGTAAAGCCATCTTCTCCTTCAGCTGTGATCTTCCTTCTGCCACACCATCCTCCACATCGTGTATACCTTCTAAGCATTTAGGCTTGTATTCCAGTTCCTGTATTCATTGCCCCTCAAATACATTAATTTTCATGAGAAAATATGCTTCATTATCTACTATCATCCCTTTCAAGTAGGAGACTAAATGCTGATTTCCATGGAAATCTTTGTGTAAGCATATTTGATACAGACTTTTAAACCATCACATTTTCATTTTTATCACCTGCTTTTTCACATAAATCAAGACTGATCAAATCAAGCAAGGCTGAAGGATGGAAAACCTACATAATGTAAACAATGACTGCGTATTAAACAATTGGCAGCAAAACTCTGAGAATATGGATAAGGAAATAAGGAATAGAATGATGTTATTTTAGAACTGGAAATTATTTAGGTAAAGGCAGAAAGGATTATCAAAAAATGTCCAACACCCATATGAGCAGACAATTCCATATGGAAAATGGGTAAGGCTGAGGCCCTTCAATGTGGGCAAGAGGTGGTTTACATATATGCAATAAAGGTCTACAAAATCAGGAGTGCCATAAAGAAAGTGAATAGGGATCAAAAACTCATTCTCTTCCAGGTCATCATATGAAGACAATGGGAATCAAACTCCAACCAAAGTAAATGGCTGGTCTCTGAATTGGTACCAGACCAGTAAGAGCAGTGAGCTAAAATCTATGCTAAGTGCGGGATATGTACATAGATTCAAAGAGAAACTAACAAGAACTTGAAAGAAAGATCAGCTGAAAAGTTAGTAAACAGAAAAAAATCATATCAGGCTAATTAATTACTCTGACCTGAATGTAGCCAAAGGCTGGGAAGTATTTCAGGGAAATAGTGTATGTTCTTTTCTAGTTTTGTTTCCTTAGGTATCCTCTCCTGCAAGGAATTAAATCCTTTGTTTTACAGGTAGTCTGAAAACAGTGCAGCTACAGGAAAGAGTTAAGAAAACATTTACTATTTCTTCTCCAAGTCTCAAAGAAAAATGCTGCCTGGTGAATGACTGGAGTTCCTGATTTACTTCTATTTAAAAGTGTTTTTTAAAAGTCTGCTTGAAGCTTAAAAAACCTATAGTGCATCATTCATACCACTGAAAAAAATATCTCAACAAAAGAGGGGAAAATGAACAAATAAAGCAATTAACACTTAAGTAAATGAATATTATTGCTTAACAAAATATATTTTTTTTATTACACTTACTACTATTTTAATTTAAAACAGTGGTTAAGACCAGAGTCCTCTGACTGCCAGCAGACAAAAAGAAGCGTTAGCAACTGGCAGTCATTTCACAAACCATGTTCTGGTGTATCATGTTTCAGCTTCAAAGACACCACAGACTCACTAGACATAAAAGTTAAATAGTTCAGGCTTATTAAACCTGACTAAGGGAACAAAACCAAGAAGAGAAAGTTTTAAAAAAAATTCAGAAAAATGTAGTTGTAGTATCATTCCAAAACAATATTTCTCATATAATCAATATAGAAGTAAACTCACAAAAAACATTTCTTTTACAAAATAGTAAAAGGAATGGCATCTGTTTCACCGTGACCAGTACATCCCCACTCCCTGAGTAAATTTGCATTCTGTCCTTATAGAGGGTGACAGAAAACATTTTAATTATGAGCAACCAAATTAATCATGTTAAATCTAAGAAAGGGAAAATACCACATTAACCAAAGGGAGAAGCACTGAAAAGTCACATTTTTGGAATTGTGATAAAAGTATCTCAGATTCTAGAAAATTTTTCAGCTTTCAGGCACCAAATTTGGTTATATGTACATGTGTAGGTTACACTTCCATGAAGGTCTCTCCCCTCACTTTCCTTGCTTTTGTTTGAAGTTTAAACTCTAGCAATATTTGGATAGAGAAAAAAATCCCCCTGGATCAGATTAATCATTAGAGATGACTTTTCCCAGGGGACTTTTAAAATCTTAATTCTGAAAAGTGCCTTTCTGGCCACAAAAAGGAAAAAAGAAAGAACAATTCACCCAGTCAACCCAGGCCAACTTCCTAAGGGGCACCTGTGCTGAGGGGCAGTGCAGCACGTGGCCTTCTCTCACCAAAGCTGCTGCCATGGGGCTTCCTGAAGTGCGTAGCTGGCCCTTTGCAAAGCTGCTCAGGCACCACATCCACCGCATCACAACAGGTGGCCCTGGGGCAGAGAAAGCAGCTGCCACATTCGGAGCTCCTGAAGCATCAGCCTGGCATGACGATGCGGCCAGGAGCCGGGCAGCTGAGGCACAAGGACACCCCCAGCCCTGGGCACCTTCCTGAGGCTGGGCACAGGCTGAGGCCAGGCCAGGATGCCAGCCCACATCAGGGCAGGTGCTGGGGGTGGCAGGAGCTGGAGCTCAGTCGGGTCCAGCCAAGAGCCACAGCCGGAGGTGCTTCCACTGGCTGCCACACAGCACCTGGAGCCTCTCCCCTCCTCATCAACTGTGCTCACCTGGCTCTGGGGGCCAAACCATGGGGGCAAACGTGCTCTCAGACCCCTCAACACCTGCTACTGGGTAAAATTCCCAGCTTTTAAAGGAGCTAACAGCACATGTTTAAAAAAGCATTTATATTTCAATATGCTCCATGTTTTTCATGTTTTTCACCTGCAAAGTAGGGGCAGATTTAGTTTAGTGCTGGGGATTTCCTGTAGCACCAGCCTTTCTGAGCCAAGAAAAGAGTTGTCAGAGCAAAACTGCTAAGATATGAAGCATCGGTTTGGTTTCTCTGAGGCATTAATAAAGTGACAGCCTGGGCTCTCAGAGCACTTTCTCTTGGACTGACTGGTCCCTCTAGTCTGGTCAGATCCTTCCCACACTGTGTCTCAGTTTCATTTTGCTCCCTTGAGGCTCAACATCATTTTCTTCCCTGACAATGTCTATCTTCCCTGAAAATCCTTGCAGTTACAATTCAGTGTGAAATAAAGTCAAGTGTACTTGAAAAGAAAGATACAAAAATCACAAGCAGCGCATTAATATTGCTGCCAGAATTGCTAGGCAGGCTTCTGAGCCTGAGGTGTGGTAGCACCTTGATGCAATGTTCATGCCCTAGCTCGGAATGAACTTGGGATCAGAGACCTTCACAAGTAAACCAAACAGTTCCAGAGCCTAAGCACAGCCCTACAATTAACTGAAACATTTGCACAGCCTCTACATCACTTGTGTCAACCGGCACGCTCCTAAGAGCTCCTGGCACCTTTGTGTTCCACCAGGCAGTTCAGCTTTAGCTACCCACCTGGAGAGCACAGCAACGGAATAACCACAGCCTTTTTGATCAGGTTCAGTGCCAGAAGTCAATCAGTGGAGACATGTCTGCTACTCTGACTCATGAAAGGATCTGATATATTATCATTCAAGATGTCCTAATGCTATCTTAGATTCTACATATGAGCACCCTTAACATCCTGCACAATTTCTTTTATGAGACAGGTATATGGCAATTAAATCATTCACACATACCAAGGTCCAGAGCATTAAATTCACCCACTAATCCGTGCTTCACATTTTCCTGTCATGGCACTCCTGTCTCACACACTGCCATGGGTAGGGCTGCAGCTGCCTCACTGGTCTGGACTCCATATGTCAGTCATGGCCTGGCATGTGAGGCAGAAGAGAAGCTGCTGTGTTGCCCTTAAGGTGTTCTCTGACCACTTTACACAGCACAGCCTGACACAAAGCAGAATGCATCCTTAAACTATGCTCCTCCAAAACATCTCAGGATGTCTACCTGTCATGATACCTACAACTGTGCTTCTGAAATTTATTGATTTTTTTTTATTCCATGCCATCATGTTTTTGTCTTTTTTCTACTGTCATTTCATTTGCTTCCCTTGTAGTCAATACTCGTTCAACCCTTAATAGCTATCCCCTCATTTGTCTTTCTTTTCCCATTCTTGAGCTATTTTACTCTCCTGTGTGACATCACTCTCAGACCAAGTTTTAGTTCTTCAGATGCTCCACTTCTGCTTATTCCTGTAAGATTCCTATTAAACTGCTGTCTTACTCTTTCTAAATAAGTACACAAAGTTAATCCTGACAGAAATATAAGCAGACCTCAAACTTTTCATGTCATCTTAAGATGTTTCTTATTGAACTGCTGGAAACACCTTTTCCCAACTTGTCACTGTGTATTGTATTATACAACACTTTTCTCTTTGTTCCTTAGACTCTGCCCAATTCCAAATTAAATTATAAAAATATCTTAACTCTTAACCACAAAGGCATTGTTCTGAGCAGCTCAGGGCTTACTTTTCTCCCAGTGAGAGCAACTGAACACTTGCATGGAAATCAGTTCAAAAGACACTGATCTCAGTAAAAAATAATTTAGAATAATATAAAAGTGTAACATCATAGAATAATCCTTGTTTTTTGCTGGTCATCATCTTTATTATCCCCATTAATTGGTTAGCATATCTTTCTAGTTTTTATTTCATTTGTTTCATCTTTCCCAATGAATAAATACCATCTGACAAACCAGAGCACAGGAAATAAGAACACTTGGTATGTGCAACTGTTTCAAAGAAGAAAAAGAAGATATGCACGCTCCAGTACTCTTCAGACAGTGTATCTCTTCCAGCTTATTTGCTTTGACAGCAAATAAGCAAACAGTACAAATAATATCTTCTAAGTCTAAGCAAATAAAACTCTTTTAGCAGCACAACAGATAATGTTAGGAAGTCTAAGGATCATCTGGGATGTTCTAGCATGTTGTCTGTTTTGCTATATTACATTTCAGAATATGTTTGGCAAAGATAATTAATATATAGATCCAAAAACCTGTCACATGTTAACATGTTAATCAATTTGTTCAAATTATTGGTTTCAGTCACTTTTCATATGTGGATGACATTTGAAGGTTTCAGTCTGAGGAATTTTAAATTCTTGTTCAGAACCCTTCTCCCTCCATCACAACTTATGTACCAGTGACTAGAAAAGTCAAGTACTTCGATGGAACCATCTGTTACGCAATCATTCTGAAGTATATTTTGTAGCAAGTGATGACAAAGGCAAAATACCTCCTGTTTAAAACTCATGACAGACAGGAGTACAAGACAAAAGACAAATTTTTGCTTCGTTTTGATCTACATAAGACTGACTTTTTTAGGGGGGGTAAATTTTTCATGGAATAGGGAGGAGATTTAGGAGAATATATGACAGTTTTTCTTGATAAAAATGTTGTTAAATGTCTGTGTTCTGAAATCAAACAAGTACTATATCTCTCTAATAATAATAAATAGAATCTAGGCAAAAAGCATTCTCAAAAAACACGTCTAAAAGTGCAAATTGGACAATCTATTGTTGTCCATCCAGAAAGTTCTTCCTTATGCTGCTAACTGAAATTTTCTACTGAAGAGTCTTCCAGAAGAACATCCTATGGTCTCTAAAAAATGACCAATACAAAGATAGTTGACACTAAAATTTTACTATATGTGTCAAGAAAAGAGCTAACTATTGACTACAAAGAAATAAGAAATTAAATGCCTATTGTGGACATTTTGTTGTATTGTAAGTGCAAGCCTTTAGAATGAAAAATGGTTATAAAAAAAATATTGCATAGTCATAACCCAATTTTATAAACCATTAACTGCATCTCCAAGTGAAATCCTCTCAGTTTAATGATTTTGACCACAAGTCATGATCATGAGTAAAATTGGAACATAATTTATTAACTGATGAATTACAGGAAGTACTTCAAAGAAATACTTTGGCTGTAGGAACTGGCTGTAGGAAAAGCCACTTTCCAGGCTAACACTGACCTTTTTTTTTTTTTCTAGAAAATAATCTCTAATTTTACAAAAGAAATGAAACTTTCTATTTCTGAAAAGGGCTTTCTATTCCTTTTTACAATCTTACAGCCATTCTGTTCCAAGACCATGGAAAATTAAATTTAGACTCTGACAATCCCATCATTTTATAAAAGTAGTCAGCTCTGACAGCACTAACCATCAGCCCCAAAAAAGCTAGGCTACTCAGTGTGATATCTGATACCTACAGTAGATTAAGTTCAACAAGCATCTGTCCTTCAGTGTGTGCTTAGGATATAAACAAGGGATTTTTTTTCTCACAAATTCCTTGCCTGTTTTCATCCATTTTCATGTGCTTACAGATGTTCCAAACTTCCCAACATAATTTTTATTACCAAAGGGTATAGTGATTGCCAGTTAAAGAAGCTGATCTGGACCACTGAAGTCTTGTGAAATAAAGTCAATTACTACTTTACACGTTCAAAGCATTTCTTAAACCAAACAAAACTATTAAATGACAAATAGAAAATTTACCTGAAAGAAATATAAAATTTTGAGAAGAAATTACATAAGGCAATTACTATCATATTAATGCAAAATAAAATGTGGAAAACTTGTTCGGTACTGTTACCTTGTTACTTTGTTAGCTTAGAGGAGGCCTACTGAAATTGTATCTTCTTTTTAAATATCTGGAGGTAAAATGTCTATGTGTTGCAGCAGAACTAAAACATACATGTCTAATGCACATTAATACAAATTAAACTTAACTAAAATATACACCACAGAAACAAATATATCTGGTGGATGACTTATCAGATATTATATAATATCTTGATTATTAGAGGAGTTTTGAATCTGCGTCTAAATCTATCAATATGTATTAGTAACTCCATTTCTGACTGGCAGATTTTCAGAATTTAATTACTTTATTTATGCTTACTGGCATGTTGTAAATAATGGAAAGAACTTAAGAAAGACACTTCAGCGTCATTTCTGACAGGTCCATGAAAGCAGAGCTCCATGTGAAGTAGTGATTAGTTGGTTATGCAAGTTAAAGCTCATCTCCCCACATTCAAAGGGAAGGCTGGGGGAAACCCAACACCCTGCACCATCTACAAATCCATTTCCATGAGCTTAGAAGAGCACAGGGGCACAGGTAGGGGGAACTCCAATATCCCATGCAGAGAAATCTACCCTGCCTTCCCCTAGGACTGTCCCAGGAAAGGTTCAGCCCCATGGGCGATCAGGGCCCCATAAGCCAGGGGAAGGTGCTTTCACACAGTATGGGGTGGCAGCGAAAAGTATTTTGCGATAGTGCAGGACTTACTGTGGGATGTTTCAGGGATGAACCAATGGTGGAGGAAGAGAGGTATCAAGGTGGTTTTGGTATGAACAAGCAAAGGAATACAGAAAGATAAAGGGTTAATACAGGCTAGCCCTCATCAGCACACCCTGCACTAGATCAGTGAGTGGTCTGATGTGCCTTTTCCTTAAACTTCCTTTCTAAATTATGTCCTGAGTAATGAGGCTCTTTCTGCTGGTGCTTGTTTGTGTTTAGCTCTGAGTGCCAGGGCTGAAGTGAAACCATCCATCACAGGGCCTGTGTATTTGGAGTGCCAGCAGCTGGAGACATCAGGGTGTGTGCATCACAGTGTGACCACTTCAGCAAATATCCAGAGCACGGGAAAGTGGCCCAGGAGCCAGGAGGATGAGTGTGTCACTCACAGGGAGACAGCAGGAGTTCAGCACTAGCAGGAAGGACCAGGAGAACTGCTGAGGACACTGGGGCTTGGGGATTTTTTCTGGGACTCATCTGTACATGAGCGTTTGCATCTGAGAGAGATAATTGAGAAGAGCAAGGATCCAGGGAAACACCAACAAGGTAATCATTGTGCGTGTTGTACGTACACATCGTACATATATATACTTATATTTCCTGCAAAAAAACCTTATTCTAATCAGCCAGAGAGGGGACCAGGATGAGGCCTTTAGTGTTGTTGAACGCTCGTGTGAGTGCTTAGTGGGTTGGGCTGTGTGGCCAGTCAACTGTACACGTATAGGTGTACAATGTGTGCCTGCATGTCAGTCATTGGGAAGACATGCTCAGCATCACTCCTGGCTGGAGCTAGGGGAACAGAGAGGCAGCACCTTTGGCTCTGCCAAAGCAGAGCTGTAGGATTCATCAGCCTACTGATGGTAGGATTTTCAGACTGTAGGACTCATCAGCCCCTACGAGTCAGAAAGATAAAAAGTTGGGAAACATGAAGATTGGAGGACATCTAATCTTTAAAACTTTATAGTACCACAGAATAAAACAGAGGATATCCACTTGTAAAAAATTCAGTTCTAACGTTAAGATTTCTGAAAAAATGTGACAGACATGAAACAGGTAAGACACAAATAGTGAAACTGGCTATCTGATGGAAAGACTTAAATAAGAGAAAATTTAAAATCTACTGCATTCAGACATGGCTACGAAATAATTAGAAAGAATTTCATAAAGGTAGAAAAGTAAGGTTGGTTTTGCCTGTGTTATTTCTTATTTTAAGAAAAGGGGATATTCATTCAAACTACAGCCATTTCTAAGACCAGTATATGAAAATGCTTTTTACCACGTGCATAATTCAGCAATGGCACTCATTACCAAAAGTTAATAGTCAACACAAGGCAGATGGCTGAAGATGCATATTAACTCAATAAAATACTAGAAAGATTCAATTTGATATGAAGACAGAGAATAATCACAACCGTGAATATTAAGTAGGATAAAATAATTGGAATTCAAGTCTTTATACCTCAGGGCATAAACCAATGACTAATTAAATATGATAAAAAGAGAATGTCCTTCTAAGCACATTTTCCTGTAATTGTCTATAACGTTTCTTGCAACTGGTACTCTGCTGATGCAGGCAGAACACTATAATTCAGTGATCCAGAGAGCATATTCAATATGATTTTTAGGATTTATTTTAACTCATCCAG
>WAAG01056801.1:627-12460 GCA_013390105.1 Tichodroma muraria | reverse complement strand
AGATTTCCCATGAGAAGATTATCTTCCCTGCTCTTTTACCTCTGCACTTCTCAAGAGCTCTACATTTGTCCCTAAACCAGAATGTCCACCTTCACTTTATTTTGAAGCCTTTTGCCTATCAGTGCAATTCTAGTTTTCTTGCCTTGTTGCATGTTCCTACCAATGCCAAGATGGCCTAGCACTGATTTCTCAGTTTACCCTAGGCAGGTTCTCTCCCTCTTGTTCATTATTTGTTTGCTCAAAATCATCTGGCTGAGAACCAGATGCCCTGAATTCCAAGAGTTCACTCTTTTGTGTTTATTTTCTCTCCTTAAGAGATTAAATGATGCTGTGGGGTCTCCATCCTGGAACATATCATTGTTGAAAGTGGAGAGGAATTTCTGTCTTGTCTAAATCTCCATTATACTCACATGATTTCTCTGTTACTGAACAGCAGCAGGTAGAATGACAAAGATAAAGAAAGCAAATCACCAAAAGCTTCAGCCATCGCTCGTAAAAATAAAGTTCCTGCAACTTCAGGGTGCGAGGAATTCACTCTGCTAGTGCTTCTGAAACATCTCTTCACACCATCCCTTGTCCTCAGCAGGCTTGGAAGGCACAAGCTGTCTAATTGAAGTGAAAGCAATTAACGGAGACATTTTTACTACCCTTATTAAAGGGAGAAGGAGGCTTTGATATAGCACAATATCCACTAGATGATGCAATTAATTTATTTTGGCTGGCCAGTGCTCTTGCCTGGGTCTGTGTGTTAATAGAGGGTGGTGCAATGGTTGTTCTTCCCACTGCTTGCAAGCCCTAGGGTCAGGTTCTGCTCCACCAATAATATGACTCATCTCTGCATACAGCAATTCCTCAAGTGATACCAAAGTGACCGCAACGTCAGTCAGCTTCCAATCATTGAATCCAGTAATGATGGCTACTTCCCCAGAACCCTCTTTAGAGCAACTCACACACTTGTTCCTAACCACAGAATGAAAGTCAGCAGGGAACATGTTGGTTTTCACAAAATAACATGTGAGAAAGGCCCTAGGGTGGATATCATTTACATTTCTGTCCTCATTAATATGCCACTTCTCTAATTAATTGAGTTGAATGCCCTTGTACAAAGACATACTTGTCCTAATGCAAAGGATTCCAGTGTGGCAGGAGGCAACCCACCCAACTTTGGCTACATAATATAATTAAGCACCTCTGAGTTTAAGGCAGAGAAATGGTCATCTGACAACCCTGATTCCAGCTGCCCTCTGGGTAGCTCAGAGTGCAGCTATCAGCTATAAAAAGAATCAAAGCTGGCCTTAGATAAACAGATAGAAAAAAAAATTATAAAACCCTTCTGCTCCCCACACTTCCATTCTTTCTTTGCTAGTTGCTCTTAAACAAGTGTCTTCTAAGTCAAATGTGCAAGAGAGCTAATTACAGAAGGTGGATATGTTAAGACAACCACACTTCATCTTGGAACTCTGGAAGAGTTAAAGCAACATTCTCTGTCAATTTTCCACAAAGTTATTAAGAAGTAAAGAGACCTCAGCCAACCCCACCCCAGGTAATGTGGTGCTGCTGTGGGGTCATCCTCACTGCGTTTCTCTTGGTTAATGGATGCTAGGGAAGGGAAAACAATGATATGGAGAATTTGCATCCTCTGGGTTGAAGAAAGCTCTTTGGAGCAAGTAATGCAACTTGATTTTTTAATTAAATCCTTATGGTCTGTGTAATTAGAACTACTAGTTATGCAGCAGTTTCAAAAGTTATTTAGGAAAACCAGGTTCTTTATGGCAAGGCAAATGGACCTTAAAAAGAAGCTCTGTTTTCAGAGGGTCATAAAGAAACTGAGGGCTAAAGAAACGGGGTTTTGTTTTATAATATATCCTGTATCCACGTTATTTCTCTTCTCTGTGTGAAGATAATCTGTAAGGATCCACGAATACATCCTAATACTTTCCCTTCAGTTTGACACTTCTTATGAACTTTCTCCTGTGTCAGGGTATAACTGTATTACTTACAGGAATTAGGAACAACACTCTTCTTTCCCTTTAGGTAAAATCCTGGACCTGATTTGCTCATGAAGGCTGATGTTCTCCCTAGGGAACAAAACCTCAGCCATGATACTGGGAAGAAATCTTGACAGTTCTTAGAAATCATTCCTCTTTTCTGGAGGCTTGGAACAGGATTTCCTGATGATCAGAACAACAGACCAGCTTGGAAGAGCACCTTTATGATTTCCTTGGATTTGACATTATTTTACAGTGATGAATTTGGTGTCTGCCTGTCCTACATAAAACAAGCAGTGACAGGCAGCTAGGCAGATGAATGTGTTCTGACAATAGCATCTGTAGGACAGAGGCATATTTTTGCCAGGAAACATTCAGTACTTTTAAATATCTGATATTTTTAGTTTTTTTTTCATTTTCAAGAATTTGTTAATATTTATTCCACATGGGGGATAGATCTGAAAAAGCCAGAAGGTTCACGAAGATTCATTCACTTCACATGTTGTGTGCATTTTAAGGTCTTGACCATGTTGCATTCAGGAGCAGTTCAGCTCTGCTAGGAATTACCATGTATTTATTTCACTGGGAACTGAACTGAAATCCTACCAAAATTACAGCATATTTGACCAAAAAAAAGGATGTCCTAGAATGTTTCCTGCTGAATAGGTACACATGAATCCCTTTGCAGTAGCAAGGTATTATATTTTGGACTCTCTGGAAGTCAGTGCCAAGTTCACTGTGAACACACAAAATGTTTTGTAGTACCCCTGTTGTGGTTCAGAACTGATGCCAGAGAAAAGGGAAAAAAAAAAAAGTGATCTCCTGCCCAAATTCTTCCTTATAATGAGTATGTGTGAGACTAACTATGACCTCATGGAAATCTCTATTTTGTGGTCATTAGGTATTATTTACATGTCATCAGACTGGCTGTGTTATCTGCTCTGTCCCCTACAGTTCACGTCCAGCAAAATTGTTGCTGTATCAAAGAAGGAATCTGCTTGAAACTCCTCACACCACCAGTTGTACCTTAACCTCTTGTTTACTGGTGTTTAACGCATAAAAGATCAGCTGCAAATGAAATGAAAGTGCAAACATGCAAACAGCATCTTCCAAAGTAGGGCCGATGCTCACTTGACACAGATTCTGCAGTATTGTGCTGCCAGAAAAGGACTAGTATCTGCTCAGAACCCATGGAAATACTGGATAGTGGGACTATGAGATTATTCCTACTGCTATTGTTACCCTGCTACCACAGGTGATATTAGGTGATCTCCATATGTGTAAAGAGATAGGACCCACTCATCTCCTTGCTAAAAACTCATATTCCATGGCTGGCAATATTCAAAGAGGGGGAAAGGTCAGAACAGTGTTTGTCTGAATTACTACTGCGGATTTTTCCCCAGGTTTTGCCTCAGGGGATTATGATACATCTGTTAGCAGGGTCTGACTTGCATTCCATGGCAAAAGATGCAATCATACTCTGTTGTCAACCAGTGTGTGTGGACATAATTTGACAAGTACAATATGAATGAGTTTGATGCAGACTCAGTGCTTAAAGATACTTGTAACACATTACTGGCTTTTTACCATGGGTTTTAGGATTGTATTGTACTACTGAGACAATACACACCAGCTGTACTTCTGTGCCTCTCAGCCAGCTGACACCTACACACCCTGGGGACTCTCGAGGAGGCACAAATACTTTATTTCTCCCATTTATCTCCAGGCTCCTGACAAAGGAGAAAGGGGAAAGTCTATTGAAACTCCCCCCATAGTCAGTTGAGGAAGGTTCATCACAGTTAAGACTTTAAGCATTCTTTGAGGGACCTTGTCTTTATGGTGTGGACAGCAGTTCTAGGGCAGTGATGCTCCGCCTGCACGTGGCACCGGCGAGGCCATACCTGAATCCGGTGTTCAGTCTGGGGCCTCTCATTGTGAGAAAAACATCATGGGATTGAAGTGTGTCCAGAGAAGGGCAGTGAGGCTGGTGAAGGGTCTGGAGCACAAGTCCTGTGAGGAATGGTTGAGGGAGATGGGGGTGTTTAGCCTGGAGAAGAGGGAGGACCCTATCACTCTCTACAACACTTGAAAGGAGGATGTAGCCAGGTGGGCATGATTCTTCTCTCACAAGGTCTGATAGGACAGGAGAAAACGGCCTCAAGTTGCACAAGGGCAGGTTTAGATTGGTTATTGGGAAAAAATGCTTCATCAAAAGTGTTGTTGAGCACTGGAACAGGTTGCCCTAGGAAGTGATGTGGCCACCATCCCTGGAGATATTTAAAAGATGTGTAGATGTGGCACTTGGGGATGTAGTTTGGTGATGGGCTTGGCAGTGTTGGGTTAATGATTGGACTTAATGACCTTAAAGGTCTTTTCAAATTAAACACTTCTGTTCCCACTATTCTACCCATAGAATACAGAGACAGGATTCTGAGTGCTTAAAATTAGATGGGATGAATCTGGGTAATAAAGCAGAAGTTCAAAGCAGAGTGGAGAGCTCTTGCACAGGAGGCTTACCAGAATTTTAAGATCTGTAACATAGCAGTAGCCCATTTAAGAGCCCTACCCCGCAGTAAGGACATCTTCTCCCTCATATAATCCTTACTAGTTTGCACTGCTCTGCTTGATTCCCTGAAGGAATTAAATCAGTCCACAGGGAGAAGACCTTACAGAGCATGGCAGATATCATCAGGCAATGCTCAGAGTGAAAGCACAGTGAGTGCTCCAAATTTTAAGGCAATAATTTATGAACTTTGAGGAGAGATATTACCAAGACTGCTTTGCTTTTGATACTTTCATGCTAAGGTAACCACGTGTTGTCTTCTCAATGAAGATCATGAAAACAAGGAAGGTAAATCTGAGCAGAAAAAGTGGTGAGTGTCTGACTGGTATCACAAAGAGAAAACTGTATAAACCCTAAGACTAGAACTTTCAAGCCCAGATCAGAGTTCTTGTGTTACTGCAAGCTTCATATGTGATGGGCAGCCTCCTTAAAAGCAGATCCACTTATATTTAGATGTAGCAGCCATCAAGTAGGACTTACCTCACCCCAAGTTCCACTTAGAAGTAGGTAGCCTCAAGCAGAATAAAAAACTAGATTAACAATTTGTTAATTTCTAACAAATTGTTAAATATTAATTTCCAACTGGAAATGCCAAAACAAAGAGTGACCTAAAACTCTGCTTCCTGCTCTGAGCATCAAGAAAATACCAGGAGTAGCAACTTTCCCTTCCCTCCTAGATGTAAGCGGATGTGCCATTTTTAAATAAAAACTCAGGGGGAAACCAGTCTTTGCAGATATATTGCTCTTTTGGTGCAATGATAGGTGCATCAGAGGAAAATCCACATAAACCAGTGGGGGAAAAAAAAAAAAAAAAAAAAGAAGAAGAAAAAAACCCCACTGACCTGGGACAAAAGGGTTTTTTTCTGCATTGGCTCAAAATATCTTGAGTCAGATGAGTTCAATAATGAATTACTTTCCAGTTACAGTGCAGGGTTACAGTTCAGGACGTTTTCTCAGTAGATGGGACACTCTTTGTTATCCTATAATATAATGCAGATGTTTTTTTGCCCAGTGCAAGGATGATTATCTATATGGGTTTTCAGAGTTTTCACACAAACCAGACATGGAGTCTGCAAGGAGCAAACTTCCAAACTACATGTCCCAGAAGGCTGTAACACAAGGGAAAAGCTCAGAAGTGACCTGAAATAGAGCATTTTGGGGTCATTTTGACACACCACAAGAAAACATTTTGATTTCAGGAATGGTGAAATATTTTGTTTTGCTTGAAAATGTCAGGCAAAATGCTGTGACTTTGCCAGAAAAAGAAAAAAAGTTTTTTGGGGTTTTTTTTTATTTTTTTTTCTCCCAAAATTTCCACCCAGAGAAAAAGTCTTGACATTTCAGCTCTTTGTTCCAATGTGGGATGAAAACAAACATTGAAATGTCAGGATTTGCTGCAGGATGAATTTTGCCAAATTTTTGGTGTAATGCCTTGGCCCCAGAATTTACATCTTACTTTGAAGAATGGGTGGATGCTCAGAGGGTGGAAGGGATTTTGTAAAAGAGTACCATATGTTCATAGGAACCTAGACACCTATGTGCTCCGGTTCCTGTGTTGTTTTAGATCATTTGAAGATTGCAGTTAACAGGTAGTGGATGCAAATAAACTGGAAGACAGCACAAATCAACATAGAAATCCTTGTCTTTTTACTTAGTTTTCACTCCTTTAATAAGTGGGAAACTGTCTTAGGTCTGTATCTGATTTTAGTTTGATTAATGAAAATCAGGAACAGTGGGAAGCTCTTGTCTTGAAGTCATTGGGAGTGATGCCTGAGTGAGGAAGGAGGAATTAAAAAAAAACCAAGTCAACCTTGGGTGGTTTGGTCCAATGTAAGCTTTGGAGATATCTCAGCAAGTATGGCAAGTGTGGTCATATGACCTATTGGGTGTAAGTAATTAAAGAGCATAAATCTGGACTACTGTCACAATTCATTCTGTACAAATATCCTTGGAGGGATTTGGTTCTGCCAGCATTGAACAATACATTTGTGGGAATCAGCTACAACAGGATTATGTGTGGATATTGCTTTATGGGAAACAGGCCCATTGACAGAAGTATTTATATTTTTACTGCCTTCATGGATTTCCTTGAACACCACCCTTTACATGGACAAACACAAACTGCAGACCAAAATGATAAAGAAATACAGAAGAATTGGAAAAGGCTTTCTGCTGTCTCTGGATAACCCAATCATTCCAGCAGCAAAACATCAATACCTGTTTTGGAATACCACACATCAACACCTAGAGGTGGTAGAACATGTCACAGCTCCAAAGGCCAGGCTGTGTTTTGATGCAGAAAAGCACAAGGTTGGTTTACAAAAGAGCATTTTTTTCAGTCAGCCCAGAACCCTACTTACAAGAGGCCTAAGTTAAATATTATTTTAGGACTCCAGGAAATGTAGCATGTACAGAGAAACTCTTCCCTGTTTCCTCTGGACATCCAGTGGGAAGCTCTGATCAGATTATCACACTTGGAAGCCACCAGTGGACCTGACTTTCAGGAGTTATCCTCATCCTTTTGGCCACAGAGGCTGCTGGACTTTGCACACTTCCCGTCAGTCCCTGTCCATCCCAACCCACGCAAAGGTGGGACACTGCATATAGTCATCTCTACAATCTGGAACTGGCCAAGAGACACTCACTTGAACTTCCCTGAATTAAGAAATCCCTTTGTACCATCAGATAAATAAAGTTGCTTTACCTTTCCATTTTACAGGATTCTTTGAATCAGTGGGTCCATGGCCCAGTGCCTTGGAGAGATGTTGAATTTTTGATGAACAAGAAAGGAAAACTCTTGCCTCCTATTCTAAATTTATGATGTTACTGGGTTAACATATCTGAAAAGATCTGAACAACCTAATCTAGGAGTTTCTAATATATACAATCAAAAATGGTCAGAGGGATACAGACATTGCAGGCAGTCCAGAAAGATGGAATAAGCTATTTTCAAAATCCCAGGTGGTTTTTTACAAATTCTCAAACAGTGAACTGCTGGAGGACATCACTTTGAGTGCACAGGGAACATGAAGTTATTTGATTAATTTGTGAAGGGTATTTTTCACAGTGCAATGAAGATGCTAGACAAGGTATGAGTGCTAAAAATCATGTCAAGGCTGCTAGAATTCCACCTTTGTTACTTATTTCACTGTCTCTGAGATATGTGATGAACTGAGTTAAATGCAGTACCTTTGCACTAGGAAAAACATTTTTTTCCACAAAAAGATTTTTGTATTCATGTAACACACAAAATTTTGCAACGAGACACTGGCTTCCTCTAGGAATAAGTGATTTATTTCAGCTGGGCATGCAAGAAGGCCAACATTCCTTCACCTCCACAGTACTGTGCTTTGTCGCCAAAAGATACCAGCAACCAAAAGGTTGTTCTGGCTTCAGATCTTTTGTAAAGAAAGAAACGAGGAGGGTTTTCTAGCTAAAAAATCATGAGCCCATTTGCACTCAAGGAAAAAGATGAAGGTGAATGGGACTTCCAGAAGCAGATGAACCTGTTTTTTCCTCTGCCTTGAGTTCATTGTGAAGGTGACCTTTTAAAGATGGTCCCCCAACTACATCAATTTAGGACTTTGTGGTCTGGACCACAATTTTATAAAAGCTATCACATTTCTCAGGAATGGCCTGACAAGCAAATTCTCTGTCAAGAGACATTCTACAAGTTTTTATTACTTTGCATGAATATCGCTCTCACTCTGGGACAAAATCATCACCTTTTCAGGCCTCTCAGCCCCAAAGAGAGAAAGTGGCCACAGTGCTTATTCTGCTCTGAGTCCCACCCATGGCCTGAGCCCTGGGTTTCCTCACAGATGCCTCCAGCCTGCCTGCAGACCGCCTCCGCAGGCAGGCCGAGTCCTGTTCTATCCAGCTGGCAGAGGCAAACCTACCTGGAAGGATGCTCTCCAGCTATGCAAGAGGCCATGGCCAAAGCCTTAGCCTGTGGGCAGGAGGCAAGCAGTCTTGAGGCCACTGTTAGCAGATAGGAAAGACATGTCCAGAAAATCAAGTAAAAACCTTAAGAATGACAGCTCTGAGAACATTGACCCAAGGTAGGACCAATGGAGACAGTTCCATGTCAGTATGGAAGCCAAAAATAACATAAGCTACCGAGCCTGAAAGGTCCCTTCCCAGAGGCCTAAGAAAAATTCTAGGTGGAGTATGGCTGAGCCACTGCTTTGCATATGAAGAGAATCTGTCTTATATCTAAGATGTCAGTCCTTTGCCTAATAAAAAAAATATTACATTCCCTTTTCCCTTCTGGAACACAAATGACTTCCAAGGACGCAAAATTTTTTCTAATGATTTTCATACCTCATTACCAAGGCAACAATTAGAAGTCTGGATTAGACTTCACCCTTCTTTTTTCCTAAGAGCTGTCGATTCTGACTCTGAAGGAGTTTGCTCTTCTGGGCACCTTCTAACACTTGTTGCTTCAACACAGTGCTGCCTAACAATGCTGCCTTGTGTAGCTCCAGTGCCAGACTGCACTGCAAGGTGTAGACATCATCAGAACAAACCTGTTGCTGTGATGGCTGAGGATCCATGGCATCGAGAGAGATGGATTCCAAACTGATGCTGATGAAGAGCAGACAACCAATTTTCCACTAAAAAAGTAAACACTGGACAATTCGACGTCAGCAGAACTAACCAGCCTGAGGGGAAAGAAAACAAAAGGAAGAAAAAGGAAAAATCTTTACAGTTCCCACTGCTTTTCTTTTTTTTTTTACTAGAATAACTGAATGTTCCCAGCTTCCTCACAAGGGAAATGATTTTATGTGCTAATGTTAGAGGAGTAGAGGAGAGGTTTGGAGGCTGTCTCAGTGAATGGAGTCATGCAAGGTAGCACGGAAAATATAAAGGAAAACAGTGGTGGAAGAACAGTGATAATAAAACATATCTTAAAAAAGAAAAATCAGAGAACTAACAAAAGGTGTTGGGAGCTGGAATGTTTTCAAAGGGGAACTTTGTAATTTGTTTTTGCCCCTTTTTGCCTTAAGTCAACCACAAGGCTGTTTTGATGGAGTGGAGAGGGACAGTGGACAAGGCGCTGTACTCGGACTCATCTGGGCAGGGTTTTACCCCGACTTAAATCCCAACACACTGTGTAACCCTAGGCAAGTTCCTCCCCTTTCCTGGGACTTATCTTTCCTCCTACGGTTTGCCTGTCTTCTCCAGTGTACCTGTGACCTCTGGGGCAGGAAAGAAGACAATGTTCCAAAACTCAGAACATTCTGGGAGTGTCTTACTTGAACAGAAGTCATCTGAGCAGCCAGAAGATTTGCTGGTGAAAACACTCCTGTCTCCTTGGCCTCATCAATATTTTGCCAGGAAGCAGCTGAGCTCTTGGCAGCTCTGATGCTCCAGGCATCCTCAGTGGCACCAGGAAACAGCTTTGAAGAAGGGATTTTCCTGAATGGCAGGGATTCCCCACATTTTCCCAATCCAAGATCCAAGACAGTAGCCCTGGAATTCCCAGAATTCAGAGCAGTTGGCTGATTTTTTTTCTCCTTTTTCTTGGTCTTTTTTTTTGCTTCAGGAAACAAACGGTTAGACAAAAATCTTTCTATTCCTCCTGTCCTACCCTCTAAAAAAAAAAAAAAAACAACCAAAAAAACAAAACAGTAGACTATGCTACATGCAAAATTATGTCAGCCCTTTTCCTACAAATTTAGAATAGAAACCATTTTATAATATGTTGGAATTGATCAGGAAGCCATTTCTGCTAAGACCTATGTGACAGAATCCTTATATCCCTCCTTAACCTTCCAGGTATGAGCAAAGGAACACCAGTATCTGAGTCAGACCACAAGTTCAGCTGTGTTGGCATCCAAAACCAGCAGATTTCAAGGGACATTAAGGACACCGCAAACATGCTTTGAACCTTCCTCAGAGCACCCTTCTGGAATCAAGTCCTCTGTGGCTCTTGCTGAGTCAGAGGTGGTGTTTCAGAAAAAGTATTTTTTTCCTAAAATCTTTCTAGTAAGGGTTTGAAGCCAGGTAAGCAACCTGTGTCAGTGAAGCTGGCTTAGCTAAGCATGGTGAAAAAATATTTATTGTTGTTAGTGCTGAACAACCTGGCTTCACTGGCACTGCCTTTAAAGGCTGACTGAAGGATTCTAGACTCTATTCATTGACTATAAAGATAGATATGTACCCTCAGGGAGCAATTAATCTCCTCTTGGGCTACGTGTCTCCGACACAGGTGAAAGGCTGAAGACACCCATTTCTGTCCCCACCTTTCACTTCCTCCCTCTTCCCTGTAAAGGCAATCTAGGCTGTCTAGTTTAGCATTAGAAAACTATATTTTAGATATTCAGGCTGAGGTGGATTTCCCCTACTAGTACCAAGTGTCTGTGAGAGACATCACAGGATCACAGGTAACAACACAGACCAAGAAAGTATCATGCTTTTACAACTGTGCTGTTATACCCCTGGCTGATGGAAGAGATATCTGTGGAAAACAAGTGGTGTAATCAACAATCTCAAGATGCAGCCCAGGAAATCCCTGAACTACCAGCTGTGGTATCTGAGAGGAGATCCCAAGGAACAGATCACTCAGATAGACTTTCTCACTCTCTTTTCCTTCCACTCTCTGAGACAGGATGCAGGATCAGGGATTGAAGGTTGTTTGGAGGTCTGACTCTCTGATAGTTTTCCTTTTATTTCTTCTTGTAATAGCTCACCTAGAAGCTGACAGGATATAAATATGTATTAATAATTATAGGCATGGAGAAGAAGAAATGTTCACCCATGTGGGAAATAACCCATTGGAGTCCTTACCATTGTCAGACACTGAAGACAGAGAAATGCATAGAAACAAGTGTCTCAATCCCCACTTCAGCATTTAAATCACTTCATCATCCTATTTTCCCCACAGGGAAGGAAACACAGACTTTTTGACTTCCCTGCTGTCAGCCACCATGGGTCCTACATGTCTCAGGTCAATAAAGGTTGCACCATGCTAGGAGTACTGCACATGGGAGTCTTCACAGTGCAGGCATGTCCAGCAGCAGTTGATACATGGATTTGCATCTTAATAACTTAATAACATCTTGAATAACCAGCTCTTGGTTCAAAGAGGTTCAGCCATACATACTTAATACACTACTTTTTCTCCCTCTCTCCTGCTTTACTGTATCTAAATGCTATGTTATCTTAGGAGTCTAGCTTTTGGAAGGCAGCTGGTCACTGACACAGGAGAAAAGCTCTGAACATTTAATAAATTAAAAATATTTAATGAAATAGAAATATTCGTGACAAAGAAAACCCA
>WAAG01056799.1:0-37067 GCA_013390105.1 Tichodroma muraria | reverse complement strand
GCATCACTCTGCAGGCTTGACGATTACAGACCGGAGGCAGCAGATCTGGACCCCCAGGGAACCTGTGTGCTTTTTACCAAAAATGTCTGATTTTACACCATGCCACCAGCCTGCAGAGGTTTTGGTGCTTGCTTTCTTTGCAACTGAAATCTAGGTGTTGCCAATCACCTCTGCAATGCTGATAACTTGCACAACTCCTTTCACCGCCTCTATCATCATAACCATTGACAGAATTCTACTATTAAATTTACTGTACCTCCTTTATTTTTTAGTGTTTGCTGTTACCCCAGGGATGAATATCAGACTCTCTGCAGGGAACTGGACTTTCTGTGCCACTAAGATACAGTTGACTACCAGAAAGGCTCACGAAGCCTTTACAGAGCACAGTAACTTCACTAGATGGCAGTGGAGAGAAATATTACTTTATATCCATCTATTATTTAATAGGAGAGGGACACATCCCAGCAAGTCCTGCAGTTTATTAGTGCTGTTTGTGTTAACACTACATCACAGGACAGCAATTCTCTCACCCTGGACACAGAAGTCCAGGGGCTCCTGCCCTGCTAAATCTCCATGTAAGCGTTTGGGAAAGCACGGACACTCTTCCAGCACTGATGCAGAGAGGAGGCAGCAACGTGCACTCCTCTTTGAAAGGTTCTTCTCATAAGCTCAACCGTACCACGGTCTTTGCTGAAACCCCAGGAAAAGACAAGTTCCAAGAAGAAAAAGATCTCAAAAGAAAACTTTCCTGAGGAGTCAGAGACCATCCTTCAAGGAATCTTAATGCTGATGCCAAAAACATGATGAAGAAAATGAGTGAGGAGTAAGAAGGAGAAAGCAAATAGTTCAAGGAGCTTTGTGAGGGCTACTCTGCATTCAATAAAATCCTTTTCATTCACAAGAAATTCCTACAAATAGATGTTTCTTGTGAGAACTCTACGTCCCATACAGGTAGCTCAAGAAACAAAACATAATTTTTCAGACTTAAACTTCAAGACGAAATTCTTGAAGCAGCAAGTTCTGTAACTTCTAAGGTTCAAAGCCTTCAAAAATTCAGTCTTTTGGATACAGAGAACTGATGCCTGCCAGTCTTTGGAAATTGATACAGCTGGACAAAACTAAAGAACTAAAATAGAGTGTGTGATTTCAGCCAAGTGCATTACTTCAATTAAGAGTTTATCAGTAAAGTTCTCTAGAGACAATGGGTTTTTGTCTGGCTTTATTTAAAATGCTCAGAAAACACAAACTATCATTAGTACAATAAGGAGACAAAAAAAAAGTTTGGTTTCTTCTAGCATCAGATGTAAAAAAAACATTTTCTAAAGCTTGTTTCTTGCTGTGGGAGAAATATTAAAAAACCCAATTCACTGCCTAAATCACACTTCCATAAACTATTCTTGCCTTTATCTTCATGATTTCTAAGATTTTCCCCTCAGAGAGCAATACATTGTCCTCTGGCATCTCAGCTGCTCCCTCACCAAATTGTTTGCAATAGCAAGCAGAGATTCAGGATATTGAAAGTGCTGATAAAAAACAAACCCAGTTGTGTTGCAAGTGACTTCTTGACTTATGCCTGCTAAGCACAATTCAAAGGCTTGAACTTTTAAAGGCATAATTCTCTCTATTTATTTTTGTGTAAATACGAGCAGATGAGAAACAATTCCTTATGGCATTTCAATCTGTGAGATTTCTCTGACTTTTCCTCCTCACTGGCCAGTAAGAAACAGAAATAGCTGGAGGTGCAAAGCCCCAGGGTTTTGTTACTGGCACAGGGAGTTGTATTCTCTGCATCTCTGGTCAAAGACACACAATACACGAGGCTGTCACATGAAGAACAACTTGTTGCCTAAACCAGCTTGGTAAAAAAAATAAATGACAGCTCCCCAAGCATCAAGAGATGGAGATTTCTGGAAAAAAAACCCACATTTCAGATTATCTCCGTCAATTCCCCCAGATGCAGATATTGTAAACGCACGCTATAATTTGACGTATTTGTGGAACTAAATACGTTTAATAGCAACACAAAAGACCAACCTGACAGAACAGTGACGCCACTTGTGCTCGCTCCAACCCCAGCCACAGGGAAATAATTTTCTTTTGTCATTAACATTAGAGAGCTTCACGCTGGATGCCCTGGGTGATACCAACATGCAATGAGACAGTCAGGTACCCTGGAAAAAAGCCAGAAGTCCTCTCCAACAGCCTAGATAACGACAAAACAGCCTTTTTAGTTTATTTATTGCACTCATTCAGTTCCGCTTTTTTAACTTTTTAATTTCACCTCACACAGAAAGATCTCAATTGCAGAGTAAAGAGAACTGTTGGGCTGTGTCCTTCCCACCTTCTCCCAAGCACACTGACAAATCACAGCACCGTGGGTTTGCCTGGGAGCTGTGCCATCGTGGAAGTTCTAATTAAGTAGCCTTAAAGTAAGTGGCCAATCAGTATTGATTCATGCGGGTCTCACCGCACTAAGTCATCACAGTGTCTGAAGGCTCTGCTGATGTGAATATAATACCCTGGCTTGGCCTGTCCACATTCATTTCAAATGAAGATTAGGAGTGAAAAGAAAATATTCTGAGCTTTTTCTCCTCTATAATGTGCATCTGGCTGAATACAGAGCAGAATCCCTTCCTTTTCACAACTGTACAAATATTTCCCAGCTTATTTAGTTTGCATCTAATTCCTCTGCACAGAACTTGGATTTGTACTGTCACAAAAAAAGTTGTGACCTGCATTTCCCGAAGTTTTTAAGGACTTGGCTGATGGATACTGGGTAAATCTGACCATAACCTGCACAACGTGCTGCTTGCAACAAGGACTGGAAATTGTTGTATGATAGTTATGATAAAATATTATTACAATAAGATCTTCCTTAACAACTTCAAAATGTAGTTGTGTAGCAATCAATTAAAAGCATTATTGACTGGCACTTGCATCTCAATATCTAAATTAAATTGGTCTAACTCTGAGGAACTTGCTCTGATTTCCTACCACTTGAAGCTAGGAAAGCTTGAAGCACTCTCTTCTCTAAAGGGAAGCAAGGGTTTAATTATCCCATGTCTACAGGTGGGTTTTTTTGCCTCAGCCCAATTAGCTGACCATGGGCCATGAAGACTATAATCTATTTTAAAGCCTCTCAGTTATCACCTGATAGGTGCACAATCTATTTTTATTCCCCACCAGGCCACCCCAACGACTGCTGAAGTCTGAAACTCTAATTTAAAATTACTGCATACTTTTACAGCAAATTATACTATGCCTTGATGGGGTCCTGCAGCTTCAATAACAGTGAAACAGAGCTGAAGACAGAGTGCCAATTTACAAACTAAACTCGAGTTTTATACATCAGTAAACCCATGACCAAAGTGGATTATAACAGAAAACCCTGACAAACAAGTAGTTACAACATAAGAGTGAAATAAGGCATTTTTATTACCAATCCCAGATCAGGCCTCTCCTAGAAACATATTTCATCTCACAGCCTCTGACTGTATTTGTATTACCTTTTCTAGATAAACTTTAAAAAGAAATATTTGACTTCGGGACGCATAGAGCTTATTCAGTTTTTTTGCTACCCCTTCCTTTCACCAGCAATGAAAATCTGCAGCGCTGTGCTGCTTGCTACAGGTTGTAGATGGGAGTTTTCAGCTTGTACAGTCACACTCGTGGTGTTTACTACGCAAAACAGTCGTAACCATATGTGGGAATGAAAAGCCCTAATTTTTGTGGAATCGAATGATTCGTATAAATTTTACTTCTGAATTGCTCTGGAAACTCGAAATTGTCACATAGTTAAGAAAGCTATTCAGATGTCTTTCCAGTCTTTCATTTTCTGGCTTTGATGCATTTGCCACTGGGGTTTTCATGGAATATGCAGCTTTCCAGATGGTTTCGTTTACATTTCGAAGGCGAGACGCAGTTTACCATCGTGTGGAGCTTGGGTCTCAATTGCAGGTCACACCTAACGAGGGGACATCTAGAAAATGAAAAATTCCCAGCACCTCTGTGGTTAGCCCTGCTGAATAATTGCTGCAGTAGCTGAATTTTGCTGTACAGATGTTGGTAATTTGCTATTGAAAACCACCAGTATCAAACTGTCAGAGTCAAGAAATGGCTTTAATTATTTCCTCCCCGGAGCAGTAACAGCCATTACTTGAGCACTGCCAAAGCTGGAATGTGTTTGTGTGGGTGATTTCTTAGCACATGGAGTGCAGGCAGCTTTACCTGCGCTTGCCAGCCCTTTGCTCCCTCCTTGTGGAAGGAGATTGCTTCAGTCAGGGCCAGCTCAGCTGGAGACCACCACGAGGTTTCCTCCTCCTTCTCCCCGGCCACCAAAGACTAACATTGTTTTTCTGCTTCATCGAGTCCTGAAAATAGAAGATAAATCAGACAGAAAGCCCTTGGAACTAAGGATAAGAAGAAAGATCTTCTCTAGGAGGGAATAATTAAACAAAAATGTCAGAAGCTATGGGAAATTTGATGAGAAATCGTACTGAGAAAGAAGGTGAGGTCAGCAGGGCTACTGCAGGAGTCTCCTCCTCACTCTGCATAAGCACTGCCTGGGCTCTCCCTTCTTGCAGCATTAGGCACAAATAAAACCGTGGTCAAAACCACACAGCTTAAAAAAATATATTAAAATTCAGGAGCAGGTCAAAATACTGTGACCATTTTCCAGCAATTTCAACATTATTCTCTCTCCTTCACCAAATAGATCCAAACCCCAGAAAAATTAAAAACTGATGTTAATGTGAACATTTCCACAGAAGCCTGCAAGGGGCTTTTGGCTTGTGCTTCAAAAGAACTAAACCCCCTCCGACATAACTTGGGCTAGGGATGTTTTATTCCTCGTTCCATGCTGTATAGATTTGGGAAACAATCTAACCTCTGCACCTCCAAAAGCTATCTTGTCTCTCAAGTGGGATAAGGTTCTTCTCCCTAAATAATTTGAGGACTTCTCGTGCCTCTGACAGCGAAATGCTGAAGCAAAGGTTCCCCGAAGTCTGGGGGAGTTTGTCTCCTAGAAGAGCAGGGAACACCAAGGGTGTTCCTGCAACATCCACGTGCTTGGCCAGCAACGAGCTGCTGCTCCTTTGAAGTGCTCGCTTTGGATATTTGTGGATATTTGTGCATATGGAGACGGGGTGTGTTTTCCCACACGCAGCAACCTTTCCTTCTGCTGACTGCACGGCCCAGCCCAATGTCCCAAGTGCGGCATTGATGCTCTCTGGGCTGCTCCAGAAGGGAGAAGCAAAACGTGGCTTATAAAAAAGAAGGAACGCTTAAGGAAAACCGCTCTAATGAATATACTAGAAATACTTGCCAGCTTTTAAGTCATTAAGAGCTCACCTCTAAGTTGTGAGCACGTTTGCTATTAATTTATCTGATGTTTTTAAGCACTAGCAAGGAAGAGGTCAAGAATGTTTTAACTGCGCACAGATTTTCCTAGAATTTTATTTCCTTCCTTTTTAGATCAGCAATAAAATTTAAAAATCTTGGGGGGAAGAAAGAGAAACAGTATCTACTTTAAAACAAGCAGCTCAGAAGGGAGGAAAAACGGGATTTCTTACCATCCCAGTGAAGTCAAGACTATCAGGTTTTGTTGAGTTTGAGAGGCATTAAAGCATTTTTTCAACCAAACTTGTGCAGTGAGTATTTCTGTGAGGTGATCACTTCTAATTGCTGCTGCTGGTATCACAGCACAGCAGAGATAACCAACACCATCTGTCAGCAGCCAAGGCTGATGGACCATTAATGAAAGAGATTCTAATACTGCTCAATAGAGGCTGATGATCAATAGCTATCAAAATTCTGCTGCTCTCCCCCTCAACGACAGCCGACAGCATAAATAACAGTGAGATCTAAAATGCTCCCTGGTGTCTCTGCATGGCTAGCAACTTTCTGACTTCAACAGGCACTTCTTGTGTGTGGCACATCTTAACCACAAAATTGATACCTACGGACAGAGCCCGGTGTCATCGACACCCAGCTCACAGCTGAAACCATTCTAGAGTTTTGTTAAGAATGACAAGATTTGATGAATGGAGACTAATGATTAAAATGCTTCAGCCTTTCTAAGTCCTCACACAGTGTGATGGCAAATAAGTCTTCAAATAGATTTATTTTTGTTCCTAGCAGCTGGATATCTAGAGCCTGCCGTTCCTGAGGGAGTCCCAGAGACCCACTTGATGATGGGAGTGTTTCACAGCTGTAAGAGACTCGGATTGTTAAACAATGACTCGAGCTGGAACACATTTTAGTGACCAGACTCTGCAGGCCCTGAGGTCTCTAATTGCCTGCAGGAAGCCTGCTTATCACTGCAAACCTGCAGCTCCCATCTTGTAACACGAGGCAGCGAGAGCCCGTCTTGAACGTGGAATTCAATTACAAGGAAACGGTTCCAGAAAAAAACCAACAAGAACACACCTTTACGCCCCATTTTTCTGCTGTCAGAGGGGCAGGTGGGCTGGGGGCTCCTTGACATCGGGAAGATGGATCCTTATTTACACTTGTGCAGGAAAGCTGCTGTGAAAATTTACTGTTTTCCTTACCTACAGACAACACCTATTTACAAGGCGATTCCTCAATTACGAACACTTCCATTTTGAATTTGAATGGAAATTAAACTTGGACAATGCCAGAGGAACATTTGGGAAGTCACAATGACAGAAGCAAAGCTTTTGTAAAGCACCTTATAAGCCACATTTAAAAATCACTTTGAAACACTCATCAAAATTTAATTACAGGCTCTGTAGTGATCTGTATTACCAGGCCTTGTTTATTTCTGCAAAATATGCTACATTAACTTACACATGATGGAAATGTCGATTTAAATAGCTTTAAAGTATTATAATTAAAATTAAATGACCATAAACAAAATTAATGAATAACATTTTCTGGTTCATAGCCCTAGTTTCTAGGGATTTTGTTCACTAGCTGATTAGAATGCCAAAAGTGGTAATTTTCTATCATGAAATCGAAATCTAACTATGCAAAGCTCCAGTACAGCCCTGAAATCAAAAAAAATCTTACAATCTATCTTACTCTGATAGAAGCTAAATACATTAATAATGATTTTTTAATGAGGCAAAAAAAAAAAATCCTCACTAAATCTGGAATTTTTCTAAAATTTCTAAAAATTATTTAAGACAGTTTCCTGGATTTCTTGTTTAGTTTGGTTTTGATTCTGTAACAAGATATTCCGGGGGATATTGTTCACATTAATGCATTTGCCTCAAGAAACCTTATTTTATTCCTATTTCAGGCAGTGACAGAAGTACAATTCACCTATAAAAGAAATAGCTACAATTCCCCTTGAAAATTAATCTTTTTTAAAACGTCACATCTAATTGCCATGGGATAAAACCCGGTGTGACACTTTGGGACAAGATGAAACAGCATTTTGTATGACAACAATGAATTATTATTCCCCTGTTCTGACACGTTTTAGTGCTATGCATGTTTTTGGTTAGTTATTTTCAGTGAGCATCGTGCTGTCTTGCCTCAGTCCCATACAGCACTTTGTCACAAAACGATTCAAGTTCTACTTCGATTTTTTTTCTTCCCCAGAAATACAGATTATTTGGCACGTCTGACTGACTGTACAAAGAATAATTTGCTTGTACAGTGCCAGTAATTTCCAAGTACCCATCAGATTTTAAAGACAGAAATATTCAATTGGTTTGGATTTAAAAAAAAAATGCCAGTAGTGACAATTTTGAAGCCATTAGGTCAGTGCCACTGTGCCAGAAATCAGACTGCTGGCAGTGTGCATGTTCACAGGGGAAGAGCAACTGAGGGACTGTGGAGAAATTTCAGCTCTGAAGGCAGGTGAGATCAATGTGTTAAGGATTACCTGAGCAGAATAAGAGAGAATAAAAAAGTTATTCCTATGAAAGAGGAAAGATACTTTAAATGAAACCCACTCGTTAAAAATGCTACTGCTCATTTCCATGGAATAAGTGGAATACCTCATAGCACTCTGTGCACTTTAAACATATTTACAATAAAGGCATGTGCCAGAAGAGAAAATGACTGATTCCATTTCTCCAGGGATGATGCTGAACCCAGGCTTCTCCCTAAAAATGTCTGAAATTCCTCAGACAAAAAATCACACTTACCTCTTTTCTGCAGCCATCTGGCACAGTTCTTTCCTGTGTATTTCTTGATAGAATGGCCAGGGAACCTTTCTTCCTAGCTGGGGGTGAAGCTGTCACCTCCTCAAGAGACTGACACACAAGGCTATTCAAAATGATCCTCCCTCCTTTGCAAGGCCTTGACTTCCATAAGAACGAAAACCAAGAAAAATTTCACCCATTTGGGGATGGAGAAATGGGGGAGCTTTTTTTTTTCCTGTGGGTGACTCATTTCTGCAAGCTCCAGCAACTGCTGGCCTTCAGGTGGCTTTTCCCCTCAAGCGTTTAAGAAGAAATAGATGTAGATAATGATGAATTTAATTACCACCTGAAGCTCTTACAGCATCAGGTCTGGAGGGAAGTAGATTTCAGTGCGTCCTCAGCTGTGAAACGAGAGACAGGTGCAGGCTAAAAAAAAAAAAAAAGGCCTGCTCTAATCACTCCTCTTCAGTGCAGCTGGTTTAACAAGAGACAAGAGCACAGAGGTTTTTTTGGACCATGCTTGGAAAATGGGAATTTTCATCTCTTTCTTCTTAATGTACTGTGCAGAAAGGTCACTTGTTCTGGCAGTGGCTAATGTGTGACATCTGAGCAGCTCCTTAGTAGGGTAAATTGCTGTAGTTCAGAGGTATAAATAGCCCCAGCAGCACTCACCAGCGGAGGAGCCGCTCAAAAACGCTTCTGATTAATTTCCTGTTACAGGGCTGGTCTTCCAGTGCCTCTAGAGAACTTCCTGGCAGCGCAGCGAAACCCCATTTGCAGAGTGGCATTTCCACAGTTTTGCCTTTGATTCCCAAGCCAATGCTTGATGCCTCTATTGATCCCATTCCCCCACCTCCGCCGGTGGCCTCGGCAGGGAGCTGACTCAGGAACCTTCCTGGTGCCATCTGGACTGGCCCCGTGCAGCTGAGCTGTGGTTTTAATGCCTCCTGTCCACCATCTGCTCATTTCTCCCCCTGTATCTGTCTGTCCATGGAGTCCTCTCCAGGTGTGGAAGGACTTTGTGCCCCTTCTTCCTCTGGCACATAGGGCTGGAGGACATAAATATCCTTCACTTCCAACTGTACATGTGCGGCTCTTCACTCTTAAAGAATTTCTTGTTCTGCAGCATTTGAGTGACCAACACACACTGATTAAAATTCCCTGTTCAAGTGGAGCATTTTTCGGTAATTTGGCCTTAAATACTGTCGTAGCACACATGGCATTTACAGTCACAAGATTCATTCACTAAAAGCAGTTGCAGAAAGAGGTATTTGAACAGCAGAACCCAAAATTCACAAGGCAAACCTTGGAGTAAGGTCTTTTTCTTCAAGGTTGCAGTATCAAGATTATGAGCTCCATTTTTCCGACACCCACATGAGTTCTGATGAAGTGCAACTAAACTCACTGAAGCTCCTGATGGAGAATTCCCGCTCTCCTCAAGACAGGCCAGTGCCAGCAAGCAACGTAGTTCCTGTATCCATGTGTACAGCTGAGATTCAACTTCAAGCTAGGGAGAATGGAAGCAGCTGGAAGGCAGAGGGACAGAAGATTCTTTTAGGGCTTCTCTCCTGAGTCCCAGTGACCAGCCCCTGTCTGGTTAAAGGAGGTGGGCCAGAGGCAGGAACCTGAGTCGGTGGTTTAGGCACAGTCCTCACCACCCCTCTGCTTCCTGGCTGTTACTTCAGCATCAGTGCCCTAGAAAAGCAAGTGGCAGAGGCATGGATAAGAGGGCAAAAAGGAAAAGACAGCATTTTATATCAGATTTTGGGCCACAAAGCGATAGTGTGGAGATGGAAAAACGTTCATGTCCCAATCTGCCTGTACTCCATCTGTTTGCAACAAGATACTCAGTCCCTGTGTAAAGCAGAGGGAAAAGGGATGGGTTTGTTTTTTTATTACACACTCATGTAGATTTTGAAAGGAGGAAACCAAGCAAGCCAAAATTAAATATAATTTTCTCTTTTTCCCCTTAGATTCAGTCTGGATGGATGCCAAACCACATTTTGGAGGGGTGAGAAAGGCCCAACATCTGCTTCTGGTGTAACTGTTTGTATCTTCACTCTAAGAAAATTAGGTTTGAAATAATCTCAAATTGTCTGACACCTGTATCCTATTAGAAGTGACACATGGAAACACCTTCCGCACACTGAATTTAGCACCATGTCAACAGTTTCAAGTGAACAGGAAAAAAAATGGTCGAACTCATTGCTTCCCAGTTTCTGCTGGAGCAGACCTTGTGTCATTGCACAGGATCCTACTGCAAGCTGGATCCATAAATGTAATGGGGTTTGAAGGACTAATTATAATTGGGTTTGTATCCCTGGCTGTAGCTGGAATTAAATTCAGCAAGGCACCTCAAGGTGACTGGAGGATTTTGAGCTCAGCGCAGGCACACCTGTGGGCTGGGTGCCAGCCAGCACATAGGACACGGACACACAGCAATTTCAGGGACATTTTTCCTGAAACTCAGGCTGGGTATCTAGCAGCTTACAGGACCGGCAAGCAGGGATTGATTTTTAACTCTCTTCCCAAGCCTATATAGCCTCCCGCTTGCAAATTCCTCGCTTTTAGGAACAGATCTGGTGACCCTTGCCCAGATAACACACTGACAATAAGATCCAAGTTATTCTGAGAAGGACATTTGTTAAAATTCATAAAACTTTATGACTACTGTAAAATTTATACTACCTAAAAATACACTATCCATTACAAAGACAAATGTCTTCCCATTTATTTTTAAACATGTTCCTTGGAGAACTTTGAATCGATTTGTTTTGAGAGATTGTTTTTCATGTTAGTCTGGGAGAAAACGAAACTACTTACTTTTTAAATAGTATTCTTTTCCAGCAAATCTGCATCTTCAAGGAGCAATATCTAGAGTCAAGAACACAGGACACACTGAATTTTAACATGAATTATGGCATGCTAATAAAAAACTTTTTAAAAATAGAAAAATGGCAATAATGGAAAGACAGACCAATAACATTGAACCATTTTCTAGAGAAAAGTGTGCATGCAAGACCCTGTAACAAGAAAAAAGTGTCAAGTACAATTTAGGTGCTTTTTTTTTGCCCCAGAACAAGCCAAATGCACTTTCTGAATGATGTGGAACTAGTGACACTAAACAAAGGATAATATGTAATATTTTACATGCACCCATAACTGAAAAATACCAGAGAAAACCTGGAGAACAATGAAACCTGATGAGGTGAAATTTATTCTAAGGGCACTTTACAGAAATTTCAAGCCTACTTAGATTTGTTATTAACAGAGCTGAGTCACTTCTCATTTATTGGTTTAACATGACATATACTGCTAAGGTCAAAGTCTCCCAAAATGCTTTAAGATCTACTATTCACCATATTCTATTTTCTTACCTCATACATGAAAGCTGCCTTACAGCTTCCTTCACAGACACCCCTAATGCATGGAAGCACAACCATCAACACTTTCTGATTTATGTAAATGTTATTCACTCTGTCTTCCTAAAAAATCATTGGCTTGGAAAAATAAAAGGGTTGTTCATACTTTCAGTGGAAAATGTTTATGACAATATGATTATGGAGAAAAATGCAAGCAGACCAAAATATAATAATACATAAACAGACATTTTCAATGCTATTGATCTAGGGGGTTTTTTTCCTAATTTGCTTTCTGGAAGGCTCAAATGAAAGCAACCAATCCCATCCACTAACTCTGTAAACTCGTGGTGTCGCTCAGAGCAATGCGAGTTTGAATTCCAATTGAGCTGGAATTTCAAGAGTGGTTCCTGGAGTTCCTTTGGAGAATAAGCATGTCTGAGTACGGCTGTGCTCTGCCAGCCAAGCTCGTGCCTAATTTTCACAGAATAAATTCAGTGTACATTTATCTGGCAGAAGTTACTCAGCCATTTTGAGCAACTTGACCGCAACGTGTTATCGCCATCAGTGATTTTTCTCCACTGAACACGCAAATGCAACTTTTTTCTGAGAAAATGTGGTTTTGTTGCTCTCAGACACAATTTGAGGGCAGATCACTCATATGCTGACAATATGGCTAAATATTGATGTTGGTGTGATTTGGATAATGTTCCCATAACACACTGCATCTATCAAACAATTACCTTGTCACTAGCTCTTTAAAGTCCAGAAATACGGAAGTACACAAGCATTTGTTGATCCATGTCATTCCCCACACCAATAACTTGCAGCTGGAAACCAACAACCTAATTTGTACCTCGCTGGGCCACAAGACATTCTGAGAATTCACTGTGCACAGGAAATCCAGACTTCTGAAAGTGTTTCTTGGCTGATTCTCTGAGCTTCCGGTAGATTTTTATTGCGCTCCGACCCAGGGATTGCATCCCTTAATCTATAATGCTGAAGTTATTCTGAATTTGGTTATTGGTTTCTGCTGAAACAGGACTGAACTTCAGCACGTATTTTTCCTGACGGAGAATAGGTGATTTTTTACTATGATTATATACAAAATCTTCATCATTCTCACCACAATGAAGTAACTGAAGAGATGAGAAAGAAAAATCCACTGACGACATGAAACTTGGTCCTTCCCTTCTATTCTTTCCTTTTTTAAAAGACAACTGCTTGGAACAAGGATCCTGCTCCTCAGTAACCTAAAAGCAGCCAGTGTTAACTTGTCATTCTAGCAGGAATAGTTAACAGCCAACATATTAGGAGCCACATAATGTCATTTGCTCTATTATGGTGTGTTTGAATAGCAACTGTAAAGTTGTCATTTTCCACAACTTTTCAGACTTTATGAAGAAAACCCCCACGATTTTACTGTTTTCATTACCACACCATTTTTCTAGCAACTTGCCCAGATTTTGCTAAAGAAATAACAACACCCTCTGAAGTCTGCCATCTTCTTTTTCCAAGAGTGCAGAGGAACACAGACAGGGGCCGTGTCAGCCCTAACAACAGCAGAGGTTTCAAATATTGCCATGATCTCACTGAACTGAATTCAGACACACTGTCAAACGCCATCGGTTACCAACTGCTCCAGAGCCACCCCTGCCTGCAGCAGCCTGTCGGATTGTACCTGGAGATAAGGGATGGACATTATCACTGCTTGGCCACGTGCTGCTGGTGCAGCGCTCAAGGTCACTGCCAAGCCCACCCCTGCACGTGCTGGGTGATGAACGGCCGCGCTCGGCCGCGCTGATGGGCCCATCCTTCTCGCAGGCAGTGACCAACGCTGAGCAGCTGACAGCAAGGCCGCTTCATCTTCCCACTGCTCAGGGGGGGAAAAAGAAAAGGAAAAGGAAAAGCCCCCTATTAGAAAAAGATTTATCAGCAAATGTAGCAGAGCCATGCTTGACCTCCGTATCTTCTCTTGTTTCCCAAAGGCAGCACATGTAAGATATTTCCTGTCTTTCATGTTTCTGGCTGGAATGCATCATGAAGTCCAAATTTGCAACCTGCTGTCTGTTTTAGTCATTAGGCATGACTTTCTTTGTCTCTTGATATGAACTGCAGCCAACTGTTCACTGTTGTAATAATGCACAATTTCTTCAGTATTCTCCCTTCCCCTGGACAAATAAACAAAAAACCCCAGCCAGGCTAAAAGCTGCAGTTCAGCCACCAGCGAAGGCTGCTGTGTCTTACAGTACCTTACTCCCACATCAGCACACCACACTCTGCTCTAGCTCACCAAAACATTAGTCACTGTAGCCTCCACCTGTAATTTGGGGGTCAAAATTCAAAGGTTAATGAACAACAATTAAAAGAAACTATTAGACTTCAAACAAGCTTATCTGACAACATGAAAGATGGAGTTTAGCGGCTGCAGCTTTGCTCTTCATTCACTCATCTGTCCATAGCATCCAAGCATTGTGAACTATGTTTTTTTTTAATTATATCCACTCTGCAGAGACATACCCCAGGTTATTAAACTACTGTATTATCTTTGCCAGCTGTGTATCTTGGAAAAATGTTCTCAGAATAGTTACTCAGTATTTCAACCCCTTGACCACTTTCAAAATCAACTGAAGACAATTTTAAAGGACAATAAAATATACATTATCTGCAAAAGGCAGGTCTGGTTATGCTTTGATGACCACAAGTGGTACACAAGTACTGGTTATGCCTTTGCTCCACTAATATTGTATATATATATTTAGTATACGTGTTCAAAATGAAAGAAACTCCTAGATTTTCTCACTGTACCTCTAACAAGCCTTCTGCAGGAGAGAAAAAGAAGAACTAGAACAGGTGCACATGACAAACTGATACCTGATCTGAAAACTCGATGAGAGGGATCTCACCCTCACAAAAACTGTGGAGCTGCTCTGCCACTCCAACAGTAAAAGTTTATTCCATGAGGAGCAAATTCAGTAGAACTCGATTTCTTGCTCATTTTTGTCCTCTAAGTCTCCTTCCAGTGCCCTAAGCCATCTGCTCTCCGTGGGAATGTGTGGCTACCTGCAGTGGTCAGTGTGGAGCTGGAGCCATGGGCTGGCCCAGCAGCTGCTGTCAAACCCACCAGGTAACTGATGGGTTCTGCTGGCGTGTCAGCGTGCCCACCAACAGGAATCCTTTCCTTCCATCCAGCTCCCAGTGCTCCCAGCCATCACAGGCCATTAAGATGATTAAATCCCATCTCAGCTGAAACCCCTGAGCCCTTTCCAAGGTTATGAAGGGGAGACTGCCTGGCAAAGTGAGGTCAGACCACAGCAGGCTGCCCTGCTGGGTTATGAGCAGCCCATTCCTCTCACTCAGCACAAATATGCAAACCCTCACAATGAGAAAGAAGTCAAACAGCCTTTGACTGTGTTTCACAAACAGTCCAGCAGCTGCTCCTTAAATTATAAAACAAATAGATTTTTTTTTTTTTTTGTACAATAATTTCATATCAATCACTGCAAGCAAGCTGAAAAGACCTGAAAGTCAACTCATACATTTATTTCCAAATGCAATCGTGCTATTTACCCATGTCCCTCCGCTAAGTGAACTCAGGAACAGGCTTTGTTGTTTTTAATGGTTTGGAATTTCAAGACAGAAAACTGCCAGTTTTCTCCTTGTTCAGTTAAAAATGTTGGTCTGAAGGGAGAGAAAACACTGCATTCACTTCTTCTACAACAGCAGCTTCACTCTTTCCCTTTTAGGAAAAGTTGCAGGAACCCAGACATGAGTCACCTCTTTGGAAGAAAAGGACGGAACATTACAAATATTTTTGCCAAGGGGCTTCACCAAGAGGTGGGAGACTCTAATGAAAAGTGTCTGGCCATGCCACGCATCTCCCAGGCTCACTATTTTCCAGCTTTGCCTGACCATACCCATTTACTTTGGAAGCTGTGAGCTCTGGTGGAGCAGGGATGCTCAGGCAATTTGTACCTTTGTGTTCCCAGATGCAGACCACACTGCAGGTCAGACCCTCAGCTCTAGATCGTAGGCTGAGAGCCTAAATCATTAAGTCAGGAAATACTTTCCTTATAGCTTGAATTAATTAGTTGACTCTCATTACCTGTTTTAGTTCTGGATTTTCTCATTAAACAGATCCTAAAAAGACCACTTTGGGGAACCTTTCATAGTGAGAACTATAAACATCTTTCAAGCAAGAAGATCCTTGCTAGGAGGCATTTTCCTTTAGTTCAATCCATTAAATATGTCTGAAACCAGCCAGCAGAAGAATAAGATCTGACTGACTGACAAACAAGGCAGGCTATCCTATTAGCAAAAACTACTTACCTTCTTAATGGCTCATGGAAATTCGTGTTCCCACCAGTCACAGGAGCTAGTTTCACAGCTTTGTGTGTGGTTAATAAAACCAAAAGAGCGCTCATATCTTTAGACTATATGACAAATCATTGTCATAGACAAAGATGTAACTACAAACTTAAGTATTTTGGAGCCAAAGCAAAGCCTATCTTCCATAAACTGCATAACTCATATGAATTAATCAGTGCCCACAGATCACAGCCAATTTGGTAAAGGAAAATGTACTTTCTGTTTTCATCACTGAGAGAAATACAACTGGGCTGAGGGGCAAACCAGACTGGCACATGAAAAATCCCTGTTAGTAAAAGCATTACTGGCCTGACTGCACCTCTCATGGGATTCAGACTGTAACCATGAGATTGGCACTGCTTAAATTCACAGCTTTCCAGAAGGATGAAGCTCGCTCCCCATTCATCTTTGCCACCATCTAAAGAATTAAGAGAGTGGCTGGTGATAAAGAGCACATCGATCACGTTTATTGTGACAACCATGAGTGTTATAAAACAGACACTCTTAGAGCACATGCTAACCTCCCCCATGCTTTTTCTTTCTTTATTAAAAACTTGTTGAACGTTCCTATCAGGTCTCCTGGGACAGATGCCTAGAAAAGTGCTGACTGCAGGAATAAACCCATTTCAGGAGTTGCCCACAACCCACTATTTGCAGGTATGGGTCTAGGTGTAGTGCTGTTCTCACAGCTGCACTCATGCAATTATTTCTTAATGGCTTTGAACCGTCTTCAGGAACAACCAGCTGTGTAGAAAAACAGCTAACAGAGAGATACATCCTCCATTTAGCTCAATATTTGGTTCATTTGAATCTTTATCCTTTACAGTGGAATGGCTGAGCAGAGGGAGCAATTGGGAAATTTCTGAACCAAGGTCAGCTCAAGCACAGTCAATACTAAATTACTGTCAAAGCTTATATTCAAAGTTTTCAAATGGGCTAAGGAAAGAACACGGAAGAAATGCCTGTGGGCTGAAAAAAATGGGAAGGCTTCAAACTAGGTAGTTTGAACTGACACACAAACCCTTGTCCTGAAAACAACTCCTTCCTAGACACTATGAGGTGTTAACAACTTTTGTTCAAGCAGACAACAGTGGAAAAACAGCAGTAGCTGTCCCTTACCTTCCCTGGCTAAAAATTTACCCTGGCTTGATTTCTTTCCTATGCTCAAAAGTTGCCCTGGGAAAGAACAGGACAATCTTGCTAAAAGATGCAAGTGAAAGTACACTTTTCAGATGAATTTCTTGCAAAGTAATAAAAAAAAAAAGTCTTCATGAAGCAAGGACTCACCAGTAAACATTTTAGATGTACCTTGCCATTGAGGAAACTGGAGAGGACTCAGTTTGACAGACCATGGAAAAGAAATTAAGTTTCTAGGCAAGACAACCGAAGAAAAATGAGTCTCTAGACATTACATCTAAGTTATTCTCCCTTGTGCAGAAACAGAGAATCAGAGGCCTAAAGTAAATATTTGAGTCATCTGATCCACATGCTATAGCCACAACTCATTAGATATCTGCTAATTACAGCTTTGAAAGATGCCATGGAGTGACACAAGGCAGCCCTAGATGTATTTAGTTAGTTTTACAACTGAGGAGCGTAAGAAACCCTTGGGTTCTTTCCTACAGTCAACAGCTTCAACAAAGAGCTCTCCATTAATTGCAACCACATCTTGTCTATTTTTATGTATGAGAAACACTGCAGTCCTTATAAAAACCATAAAACAGCCATTGTCATTTAGGGATGCTATTAATCAAGGCCTTCTCGAGTGCTTCCCCTTCTCAGCTCCCTTGCCTAGCGCTCAGCCCGTTGGTTTTTAACTAAAAGCAGTGTGGCAATGTGCAGCCCTTGCAGAAAGCTCAGGATTTTGATGTCACTGCAGAAAACACTCAGCTATGATCCCTCTTGCAAAGGGGAGACCCTGAAGTGTTTGCAGGCATTCCCAGCAACGTTAATGACAGAAAGAATCAACCTGACATAAAGGATTGAAAATACCCACTTTGTTTTGAAAGTACTCTTCACATTTTGCTTCCCTCCTCCATTTCTGGAAAATCAGTGCAGCAAGCAGAAGAGAAGCTGAATTCTTTAGACACAATCCCAAACAGGTTATTTCTGGGATCCTGGAATACTTAGACTCAAGATTAAGAAAAGCTTTCCAAGGGCTAAGGTTAAGGTTCTCTAATGAGACTTAAGGGTTGTCATGATATAAGGACAATTTAGAGAAGTCTCTGTTCGGAATATTAGTGTAAAGATTCTTCTTTGGGGCAGAAGCATAGATTAAACGATATCCTAAGATATTCTGGCGATTTCTGGATGCTCTACAACTCAGAAGCCCACCCCTCCCCCCCAAGCTGCCACCCTGTATTTTAACAGCCTTCTGTATAATTTTTAAACTCCTCTACAATTCTCCCAGAAGTTCTGCACAGACATACTTGCAACCCCTGAAGAAGACTGGAATCTCAGTTACTTAGTTATAACAAAAGCAAAAAGAAAAAAAACAAACCCAAACCCCAAATGGGATTGTTATCTCATTGAGAAGTAAAAAAGGAGGCAGAAGACACACGTGATAGAAGAAGATACCAGAGCCACAGCCGTAAAAATTACGAGTCACAAGAGCGATATAAATCCTGTTAGCAGGTTGGCAGAAACCTGACATTTCCAAGTCTCCATAAAGCTATTATACACATCTACTGAACTACAAAATTAAGACTAGTTCTGCCAGTTTGAGTCATGGCCAATTCAGGCAAGTTTCAAACCTGACCTCTTTTTGAGTCCATGTTAGACACCTTCATTCTGCAGCAACTAATTTAGTGCTGCAATAGATAAGCTTTGAAGCACTACTTTGAAACATTTTTCAAGGTGTCTAGAAAACAGTTAAGTGTTGGAAGTAACTTTGGAGTGCCTTAACTTCTTTTTTTTCCCCCCCCTGACACATAAAATCAGAACTTCTTAGCTCAGATTCACCGCCTCAGGCTCCTAGTTTGAGACGTGCTTCTGAGCATTGTCATCAGCAGCCCGTAGCCAGGTCGACAGCTATCAGAAACACAGAGAGGAGAGCCAAAAGGGACCCTGGGTAGTCCTTTCCCCTGCCCAAAAGACCCAGCACACAGGAAGAGGATGGCTGAGGAGGGCAAGCCAGCAATAGCATGGTTCATCCATGTGGTTTTATGGGGCAGTTAACTTTTATTACCTGGTAATTACTGAGGAAGGCTTCAGACAAGCTGACTCTACAGCCCACATGGCAGCAGACTTGTGTGGGCAGTCAGCTCACAAAAATCGTGCTGCAAGACTAATGTCTCAGAGGGGGAAGTCAGTCCATTAGAAAAGCCAAGTTCTAGAAGACAGTATAGCCATATTTCAATAGTATCAGTAAAGAATATAAAGACCAGCTCTTAAGTTAAAAGAAAAAAAAAAGGAAAAAGCAGCCCAAGAATAGGAAGAAGTTACAAGTGTAAAAACTTGTACACAACCAAAAGTATGAAATACCTTAAAAATAAAAAAGGCTGAAGGGCAGGGATCAGATGACAAAAAAGTGTTTGTGAACAGAAAGGCAAAGAGTTTTAAAGCTGAAGTGGGCAGGCTAAACTCCATGCTGCAGAGCACTCACTTGTTTATGGCATCACCCCTGAAGTGGGTACAACAAGGAGTGAAGAAGAGGGAGGAGAAGGCCTTAGGAGAGGTAAAAAGAATAAATACTGAACATGCTCATTTTTCAGAGGAGATTGTACCACAATCCAGGGGTACAATGGCTGTTGCTTTAAACCAGTGGGTATCATTACCAAAGAAGTCACTTGGTATTTCCTCCTCCTTTACTGTTCCCTGCTGTGGTACTATTTCTTCACACAGTCAGTACGTGTGAGCAGAGCACATTAATACTTGTAAAATCAGTGCGTTCTTCTCTGTAGAGGCACTGCATGTTTGTGAAATGAGCACTCTGATGAACCTCAGGCTGCTTTCTCTGAGCTAATACCAGTTAACAGGTTTTGATCCTCTGTACCTGTTTTAAACTTCATTTAAATCTTAAACCCCAAAAGATATCAAACAATCCTGAACCACGTGATAAACATACGCCAAAGTCATATAATTTCCAATCTCTTCTGTTCATTCTTTGCAATAAAAAGCAAAAATTACATTTGATTTACTGTACACTCAAACATGAGGAGAATACAGGAACATGTGGGATCAGTTTAGGTCAGGATCAAAACCCCATAATTTAGCTGAGAGCAGCTTCCAAACTAAGCTCATATTTTTTCAGACTATATTTATAGTGCAGTTACTATGTGCCAGTACATCATTAAATGTCCTAAGAGCTAAATCCACCCTATTCTTTATGGGGAGGGTTTTTTCCCCTTAAGTCAGAAACACCCATTCCAGTGGAATTCTGCAGGAACCAGCAGCACCCACAGCATTCTGCCCCCACCCATCTCCATTCCTGACAGCTGCTAAGCTGTCTGCAGCCTTTTCTTGCTGCTGCTAAGAGCTCACAGTCTCCTGTTCTCACTTCCTAACATGCACCTTGGCCCGGTATAGAACCACTGCTCCCCTGGCCAGTCTGAATTGGGAAGTACAGCTGGCAAAAAAGCAGAAAATATTTGGGATGAATATGAGTGTCTGGCTCTACCAGCAGCACATCAACCTTAAGGATGCTGTAGAGAAGAGGGAGGGATAAGTTACAAAGGCAGAAAAAAAATAAATAAGAAAACCTAGAAAAGAAGACCGAAACACTCAGAAGCTGAACAACGCAGCCCTGAACATTCATGCTGTTGTCCAGTCCACTGCTCAGAATTCTGGATGGGGAGAGAGAGGACTGACTCCCATTTCCACCACCACACATTTGTGATACAGAGCTCTCTGCATGACACAGATAATGATGCAACTGTCAAACCTTCTGCTTCCTGCTCTGTGTGCTCAGCCACACGGTCCTGGTTCAAAGCCTGATTATTTCTGACCCTGCTGCATTAAAGCTGCAAACTGAGAGGAGCATTGTGCAGGAGACAAGTTGGCCATGCATCAGAGATCTCAGTTTAATGCTCTTACTAGAGGAATGGCGTGTTTTGATGAATGTTCAGAGCTGAAAACTTAGCCTTATCACACAGAAGTTGCTGTCTGCAGGGAGAGGTATGGGGAGACTAATGCTGCCTGGAAAAGCAGCCAGCTGACTCCATATCTCTCCCAAACAACATTGGGACATGCTGAGCTCAGGAAGCAGTGGGAGAATGAAGAAAATCATGTCCCAGACTAAAGCAAGAGTCACTCCGCTTTGCAGAGTCTACAGCTGCTGCAACATCCACAAACACTAGCTGAAAATGAACTATAGCAAGACTTCCTTCTTTTTTCCCCCTGTTTTTTCTTTCTTTTCTTTTCCCACTTGAATGTGTGCAGAAGAGAGAGTCTGAGTATTAAATGTTTTTCTAAGAGGAAAATGACAGCCCCAGAAATAAATACTCCGGGATTTATGGAGCCAGTGCACATACAGAGGCAGGAAACTTTGCCAGGTTGCTGTAAGCATTCATGAAATAGTCTCTAACGTCTGACTGGAAAGCACTGCAATATTCAGTGGGATGGACTGAAAGGCAGCCAACATGGCAAACATCTTGGGGTGTTTCTATGCCAATAATTATCTTTTATCGAACTTTAACTAGTGATGTCAAAATATTTTTAGCTTGTAGTCATGCAATGGGCAACAAACACACAAGTTTGCTACTTCACGCTAACAAATGTTTGGTCTCAAGAAGTTAAGCACTCATCTGTTTCCAAATCATACTTGAAATTTAAAAAATAATAATCCCAAAACTAAACAACAACCTCCCCCCCCCAAAACCCCACAACCTTTTCATCCCTGTCCATGCTGTTGAAACATGTCAGCTTGCACACAAATTATGGTTTTTCAGGATTTTTTATCTCTGATATTTCTCATGACATAATGCCTCCAGCGTAGACCTGCAAGGTAAAACACCGTTTTAAGCACAAATAACAAAACTGAGCCTTCCATCAACATGGATTTGTTGGCAGGAGGAAAAAGGCTCGGATACACAGATAATATTTTGGCTGAAAACAATTTCAGATTGCTGCAACACAGACAGCGAGGTGACAACAATCTTTTGGCTTCGCAGAAACTGAAGAGAAATAAGGACTGGATTTTTACCCTCGCTTTCCAACTCTGACTTCAGAACCAGCTGGAAAAGATACGATTAAAATTACTTTGTGAAGACAAACAAACCTGAAGTCAAGCACAACCCTCTCAGCTGATACTGATTGAAAGGGACAGTACAGCTCTTCTGATAGCCCAGCCTTGGTGACATTCATGATGTCAGCAGGTACTTTTGTGAATGTGGCTTTTCAACCTGAGCATTAAGAAAACCAATAAATTAAACTAAGCCTGCCAGTGATCCTATAGCACCTTCTTTTTCTTTTTATTAAAGCAGAAAGAAAAGCAAAAAAAAAAAAAATCAAACCCACAAATCCTCTACCATTTCACCGCTGAGCTATAATATATTAAATCAAAGATATGAGTCAACAACATCATGCTGCTGGGAAAAATGGAAAACCATTGTGGGAAGAATAAACAAGTGTCATCTGTAGAACACATGGAGCAACGCTCAGCTCGGCTCGGCGGGGGAAGCGGACGGCTCAGCTGTGGGCACCACCGTCCCGGGAGGACGTGGGCATGACACAAAAACCTGGAGAACAGGGACAAGGACAACGAGGGGCCTATTAGAGAAGGCTTAGGGCTGCTTGCTCTGAGGAGCAGAAGCCTAACCCCAGTGCCCTTTGTGGCAGTCCTGGGACGCGTGAGGAGCAGCTGGGAGGAAGGAAGGGTTTCCTGCACACCCCCAGCCCCTGGAGAGCATTAAGCTCTCCGAAGGGCAGGAGCGCCAGAGACGAGACTATGACAAGCAGCCCTGCTGTGACTTTCGGTGTAGCAGGGATTATAAATCCGCGCAATTTGGCTGATTTCTGAGAAGTTCATCATGATCTTGCTGTGTGTGCTTGGTCTAGGTTTTCTTACCCCACTGCCAGAGTGAGAGTGCTCAGCTCTTCCTCCTGGTGTCCACCTGGGCCTTCCTTCCAAGCTGCTCCACCTGGCTCTTCCTCCTTTCTGTTTACTGTTACTGGCTCATCAGTGGTTTGCCTGCCTTTCTCCTGAGCCTTCCCTCATGGATGCTGGAAAATGTGCTGAGTCCCCTTTGCTGACTCAGAAGCACTTCCCTTGGAGCAGAGAAAGAAACAGGAGCAATCTGGCCATTTCCACAGACTGATCAGATTGCATGGAAGATGTGCTGCAAATTAAACAAACAATTCCATTAAAGTAAGTGGTAGCAACTGAAAGTGCTTGAAAGGACAGCAGTGCTATTTTTAAATAATTATTTCTTTAATTTTTTACATAACAACTTGGCATTTCAGTGTTGTTGTACAAAGTTAAAATGCTTTCAAGCACCACTATTCATTTGAGGCGGCAGCATTCCCATTTGAAATTTTGGGCAAACAGGGGGAGTGGGTATGGTGAGAAAGACAAAAGTATTTTTCAGAATTATGTGTTGATAAATCCAAAAACAGAAACATTTTCCAAACAAATTTTCTACGTGCAAGCATCCCAGTTTCCCAGCAACTCTGTCAGTGACTTAATGTTAACTTTGTGGGAAAGCAGTTCTGGACAAGAAGCTAAGAGCTTTTTGGAGTCTATTCATAACCCTACATTTGCATTTGATAAATTGCTTCATTGTTATAACAAACCGCCTTTAACGTGATGATGGATTCTTCTTGTTTTGCACAAAAAACCTCTGGTTTGAAGTGCTAACCTTTCAGCATTTTCTCTATCATTACATCAGAAGTGCTGTCAAAAAGTTTCAAAACTTCCAGAATGTTGTTTAGGTATTTTCCTCAACTAAAAACCATTTTGCATGGGCTAAGTTTCTCTACATTTTATGTAAAACTGGCATTAATTTTTATGGCATGGTTTTAGTAGGTTTAAGACAAAATGCTTAATTACTTAGTTAATTATTTAAAGCTAAAAGAGAGTGAGTTGTAACACTGTTGTAGCCGTAACAAGAAATACAAAATTTTGTCTGGTGTTTTCAATTAATATTCCAGATATTTGTCAATTCCCCAACTGCATTCACAATTTCTTGAAAGAATGGCACAGGATCCAAGTTTCTTCTAAATTATGCAGTCGTAATATTTTTTTTTTACATAATGGAGTTATTCAGACCAACATGAGCAGGACCACACTCTGAGCAAGCTGGATCTTAGAAGTATTTTGACCCAGCTAATGCCAAGGTGAGAGTTTCTTTTGAACTTTCGAAGAGAAATTCATCCAGGCAATTCCTCTGCCACAGTTCCAGCGGCAGCAAAAAGCTCCCTGAGCACACTCTGAGCTACACAGGCAAGTAAAGTGAGCAACCAAGTGCAGATCTGATTTCTGCCAGCATCCAAAAAAGTTTTGATCATGGAACTCCTTGTGACGGGCACAAGGGAGCCCACCCCAGGGTATTTAACGAAGAGTGGCCTCCTGTCCCCTCTTGTGCAGAGCCATCCAAGCAGAACTTGGAAACTGGGTGCACAGCAAGAACCCTCCACCTGCAGCTTGAGAAACACCCAGCCCACACGTGCTTCAGATCCCTCTGCATTCCTTTCTACTTCAAATTCAGCTTCTCCCCAAGTAGTCTGTAAAATTTTTCTCCACTTAACCTCAAATTGCCTTTCTCCCCTGCTCATAACTTGAGCTGAAATGAAAAAAAAAATAAGCTTAGCTTGGCTTGTCTTGGAGTGTCAAGAAGTAAAACCAGCTTCGAAGCAACTGCAAAACGGCAGAGGTAGGTTTCAGTGGGACTTCTAATGTGCTGTGAATTACACTGGTGCTTAATTAAATTACCTTGCTGAGCCTGGGCCTAAATTAATGTGAGACACACTCCTCAGTGTTTATTTGGCTTGCATAATTAAAGTAAGTAACAAAATGAGGGTTTAGAGCTAGTGTAAATGGAAGTTGCAGTAATTAAGTATTTCTTCACTCAAGCACCTGGCATAGCCTGTTTGGTGAATACAGTGAACACAGGAATAAGTGAACAAAACTCTTCCGCTGCAAATCCCCGCTACAGAAACCAAATGGGGCAGTTCTTAAGAACCGATCCTACCTCATCCTCATCAATTTGTAAACTATTTCCTTTCAAGCCATTAAACGGTTTTGTGCATCCTTTGTACCCCCTGGTTCTGGGTTCTATTGGAAGCCAGCAAGTGGGAGCATGAGCTATTTACTTATTTACTTTAAGCCTGGAAAAATGGGGGTGACTTTGAAAAGGCTGGTGTCTTCTCGAGAAGGGGATGAAATTTCACACTGGTTCTTACTGAAACTACTTCACATATCCCAGGCCTTTGCTCTCCCTACACCCCATCTCTCCCCCACCAACATAGTTTGCCCATTTATGCTTTAAATCTGGTATAACTCCAACTCCCTGAAGACCCTGGACCCATTTCCACTCCGTAACACGAGGGCAGCTCCACCCGGGGCTGTGAAATGGCATTAGGGTAGTGGAGAATATGCTTTGCAGTATTAACATGAATTAAACTGGAATTGAAAAGAAAGACCCCTGAACAGAGTTTCTTTTTGCAGCGCTAATAAAATCTGCATTCTTGGCAGCAGCACCCAAAATCTGGCTGGTGCACTGAAAACAGAAACCCTTCCTCGGGCTGATGTCGCCCCTTTCCTTCCCAGGGCTGCCAAGAACCACAGGTCGCTGATGGAGGAGAACACCCATCAAGGTCTCTCTCAGCTTGGGGTCCCACCAGAATGAATATTAGCTCAGGGATACCAATTCATCTGCCAATGTCCTCAGCTGATGGAAAGAATGGATTTGAACAGAAAGGAGCGAATGGGGGGAAAATTCCTCGCAAAGTTTTTAAGTTTTCAGAGGGTTTGTTTGGATGTGGAGTGCAAGGCTCCAATAAACCTTCCTGCAAATTTACATAAAACCGAAAATGTGATAAGCTAAACTCTGTGCTTTGCTGGAATACCCACAATCTATGGACCACATTCATTCTTACTGAAGGAGACTGAGATAGAGCAGTAGCTTTCCTGCACCAAGTTCTTATTGATATTTCTTCTGTTGTCACCTGTATTTATCATCCACTGTACACATGTAATTCTGAAATCCATCTTTTTGCAATGGCATCTTGAAGGTTATTTCTAGTGAGCCACCCGTGAGAATTCCCATAACGACCAGCTACATACAGCAGCTCTTGGTCTCCCACAGGACACAAAGAGGAACAATAAACCATTCAAAGGGAGTCTTGAAACTCTGCAACAGCAAGTCCTGAGAGGGAAAAAGTACCTGATGATTTGAAGGGCTTCTCTTAAGCTTCCTGCAACGTGGCACCAGCCTTCAGATGATCTGCTGGGAGCTCATCAGGCCCCCATTACTCACAGTACCACACTGTTATGTTCTCCCTACAGCCAGCACAGGCAATGCCAGTAAATAAACTGTGGAAGCCAAATCAGTATTCCTTCAAGACCTAGGAAAGGAAATATTGCCACAGAGGGATTGTTGTCTACTGTACCTTACTGTTACAAAAGTTGCATTGAAAAAAAACAGATGTTGAAGAAAAAGTTAAAAAAGGGGACTCCAGGGCTGTTTCACCTGGATTGCTGTTTCTGGTATTCTGCTGTCAAGTCTGCTGTCACTATCTGGAAACTTTTTAGGATCATTACAGTGATCTAACACCTTCTGCTAAACTTGAACTCTTTTCAGCCTGCAAACAACTCTTTACGGCCAGACCTGCCTTGTTTCTTCCTGTCCCGAGGAAAACTTACTGAATACCCCTAAATTACTCATAAATCTCCCAAGTGTCCAAAGCCCTACCATGTATTATCCCTTAGTCTCCCAAACTAGCGAGTGGATCCACTCAGGAATAAACCCACTCAGCTGAGCGGTCCGTTTTCAACTCCTTTGTTCAGGTAACATAACCAGGTTAGCAACCAGCCACCTTTCTAAATGACAAATATCCTGTGTTACAGACAGGAAAAGTCTCTCACATCATTGGATTGATGATCTCTCACACCAGTGGATTTTAACCCCAGCCCTCCCAAACTCCCTCCTTAGGGCATCAGCCTATTAAGTGACACAGAACACTTCAGAAAAACCAGAACAGCCTCATGTCAGAAGAATGCTTTTGTTGCAAATAATGTCAGAGATTTCAGTAAACAAAACACTGCAAAGGACCACCCATGGGTGTGATCGACTGCTTCTTTTTTACGGAGTACTTCATCAGTGTCTGTCCAGATCCCTCCCAAGTGCTCCAGCTATTGCCATTCTCAACTGCACGCTGAGAAATGAGTGCAGGAAATGGACTTAGCTGAGGCCACGAAACATTTATCTTAATACCAGTCTGGCAGATTACCATGTTTATTTAAAGTGGCATAACAGTCTGCAGCTGAAAAAAAAATAAATAAAAACAATCAAGTGTAGGGATTTCCTGGTGCTTTTGACTTCTCAGCGCTTTTCCACAGTGCTTTTGATTTCTCATCAACAAATAAAAAGGAGAAACACTGTTCCACGTGATACTTTCTTCAGTGCCAAAATGTGTGCAGCGTACTGAAGGGTTAACTCACATCACCTGCTTCCCTTGAAAAATTAGTAGGCTGACCAATAATCCTTATTCTTTGGAGGCTTTAGGAATTTATAAATGGCATTATTTTCAAATGTCCGTTTAGCTCGTGCAGCTGTTGAGACACTTTTATATTTGCTACTCACTTCAGACATGTGAATTATTCTCATACTTCAATCAGAAACTAGCTGGTCTGATCAATATACAAGCTTTTGTCCCACACCTACTGGAGAAAACATGTTCTTGTCCAAGAAAAAATTCTGCTTGAGATCAGGACCAGAGAATTGTATCCAGGAATCGTTACCTGAACCCAAGAACACTAAACTTGACTACTTGCTATGAGACGCTGAGTTCTCCAAATTAAGGTGGGTTGCGATCTGCCAAGCCTTAATAAACTCCATTTATATGCATTATAAATTTCTTTGAGAGGCTTGTGGAAAAAATTACTTTTCCTGCAAAAAAAAAAATCTGTAAAATACAAAATTTTAGTGAATCATACTTGCCAGCTGCATGAAAGCCCACCAAGGATATTACTCTAAACACAGAAATCACCCTTTTGAAGATGAATATCCTAACAAAACTCACATCAGAAAAATAAATCAAGCCTGCTAAAAGCTGTGCATTTTGCCTTGAAATCCTTTCCCGTGATGTGCCACGTTCATTTCTCTGAATGAGCTTCAGTGTGAACGCAGCTTTTTTGTAAGTCAGAGAAAAATGGCAGAGCCATACAGAAAAACGTCCCCCAAAGGCTCCCTTGTTGTGTGCAGGAGCACTAATAATGAGCTATCTCTACTGGTGGCATTTCAACACGACACACCCCAGTGTCGCTCTTTGGTTTCCCGGGTATTTTTGCTTTGTTTTTATAGCCACATAACCTCTCTGTATCACCATTATATTAGTCAATCAAATGCAGAAAAAAAAGAAAAATAATCTTTTTCTCCAGTGTTACAGCACACGCAGCATAGCGGAGGGATAATTAACTCACAGCTCCCCCTATTTCCCTTGGAAAATTATTATGCTGGCTAATAAACCTTACAGTTATGAGGCTTTTATGATCTTACAAACCCTGCAGTAATTTCAAGTGCATATGTGGTTTGTTCAGCTGTTTGAACACTTCTCACCTCAGTCACCCTTCCTCCCTGTGAACTCACACCCCAGAAACGCTTTGCATCAATGAGAAAGAACTGTGTGATTGAAAGTGTATGAGATTCCTGCACATTCACTCCTTCCATGACTAATTAGAGGGTCTGGGGATTTTTTTCTTTTTCTAAGTGGAGCTGTGCCGCCAGAGGCTGAGAACTGGGGACTTTGGTTCTTAGCACACTCAGGATTTATTATCTGATCTTCAGGTGAACCACTTAAACCTCGAGTGGTTTAATTTTACCAACTGTAAAACACAAGTAACAATCATCACCCACCTTTGGGCAGGTGCCTTCGGACCTGGAAAACACCATCCAAGGGAAAACACCATCTCAAGGTCATGGGGATGTGCCAAAACCTGTTGTACTGTGGGATCCACTTCCTCCTCCAACTTTCCATAGAAGTTCTTGCCATTAGGAAAGCAGAGAAGGCAGAACATGCTGACAACCCTACCTTATTCCTTCCCATTAAAAAGGCTTAAAAGGTAAAAAAATGACACATAGCATTTTCCAAAACACTGCAAATAAACACTGCACCAATTTCAGTAAAGACCATATAAAACAGTAAAAAATGAGTAAGTTTGAATAAATATTTCTAAATAAAGAAAGGACTGTTCCATACAACAGCTTGTGCCAATTGATCCCTCTCCACCTGAAAATACCTGAGAAAACTGATGGGCATCATGTGTGTCCTCAGATCAAGTAAGAGCTGCAAAATCATCCTGTCATTCTTCCAAACGGCATTTCCCTCTTGGGCTGCTGATGGGATCCCCTTGGACACACAGTCAAATAAATGTCCTGGAAAATATTGTTTCACTTCATGAATAATTTCCTTAACCAGCGTGAATATGATACTTGGCACTTTCAGTACTGTGAATAACTGAAAAAAAGTGCATCTGCAACAAAGCAGGAATGACATGAAATTCATTCTCACCGACACATGGGTATTCCTGAATGTCAGAACACACACCAGTCACCAGCACGACTGGGGACTTGAAAACTTCTGTAATGCCAACTGAACAAGTCCAGCTGCATCACTTACCTGGCATTTTAATGCAAAGAAACACACTGTGCTATGTCTCTTCTCAGGTATTTACTCCAGGAAAGAGATCTTTGTTCTTTATTTTTCAAATCAAAGAATTTTTTCTTTGAAAAAAAAAAAGAAACCAAACACAGAAGAACCTTAAACAAAACACTACCTCTCCAGTAGATACTCACCATCATTATTCTTTTTTGAATTGGGAGATCTGCTTCACTTGGGCAAAACATTTTAAGAGATTCCAAGTCATTGCAAACACCAGTCACTGGAAGGAAATGAAGCTCTGTTCAGCTTTGCACGTTCATATTCCAGTGCATACAAAAATCACAGAGCATTCCTTAATATATTTTCAGAATACTTGGCAACAACGCATTAAATATAACCATGGCTGCATGTTGGCTCTTTGTTCCTATACTCAGAAGTGGAAGATTATGAAGTGGTGTCTGTCGTCTTCTGAAGTTTGTAGACTTTTTTCCCTTTACATATACACGTTACAAGGCTTGCAGAGGGTAAAGTCAACAAACTCTGCCCAGCAGCTGGAACTCAGAGCAGAGGGACCAGTTCCTGTTGGGGCTGAGTCTCCAGCTCCAGATCACTCGCTGAGAACGCCGAGCCCTCAGACAGAGGCGCTTTGTTCTCATCCCAGAAAATCCCAGCACACCCAGGGAAGCTCAGGCTCGCAGAGGCCTCATCGCAGAGTTTTACAGTCGTGTCTAGGGCTCAGTTCAAAGCTGGGAAATTCACAGTGACCTGAAGTGCCAGCATTCTGCTCTCAGTGCTCAGCTGAGCTGTCTCTCAATGCTCAGAGCAGTGCAGGCTGCGGAGATTTAGAGGCCTGGGATACAACTTTATTTACAGTGCACATCAGACGAGAGCCTGTGTTGATGATCATCCCTATAAAAGCTTTTTATATGCATATAAAAATATATTAACTCCCCGCACCATGGGTTGCCTTACACATTTCCTGATCCATATTTACATTTCTTTGGCCTGGTGAAGAGAAAGTCAGCACAATATAGAAAGGTTCTTATTTATACCCCGCGAAATGTGTACCTTTGGGAGAAGGGATACTAAAGTTCACATACCTACTCAAGGAGAGCAGTGCTGGGTGACAAAAGCTGGTATTGCTGCTCCCAGGTCTCCTTTTTTACCTGGTTTTCCATTGGAGCGAGAGTTTACCACGTCAGCTTAAAACATTACAGTCGGTGAAAATCATTCCCTTCACTAGAAGAAAAAAAAGACACACAAATTAATTAAGGAGACAAAAGAAAAATTTTATATCACACTATTTAGAAATTCGCACCATGAGAAGCAGTTTAATTTACTGCTCTCACATGTTAGTAAAATTGAAGGATCTGACTTGAAAAAAAGAAGTTCATGTATTCTTCATGCTGCACAAGTGTGGCTGAATTTGCTTTCTCTCACACTTACAGAAAGGATGATAACATTCTCTTCTCCACAGAGAAAGAAGTCTTCTTCACAGCAGACTAACTCTGTGTCCTCACACCTGAAGATCTCTAGTACATGACTGGGACTCAGTCCTGATCAAGCAGTTAACTTAAGCAAACTTGTCACCTTGGAAGGTAAGGCCATAGCACAGTCCAGTCCCTTACACACAAAATGTCTCTTCTCCAGCTCCTTGCCTCATTTGAAGTCCAACCTGAACACCAGATGAAGGCTGAGCTTTCAGAGCCAGGAGGAAGCAATTAAAAGATGTATCCAACACATGAATGCCTCCAGGGGAAAAAATGAAAGAATGCTCTGTAGCAATCCCTTACCTCTTTAAGAACAAGAACGTAGGGTTTGCCTATGTATACTATGCAAATAATATACATATACAAATAATAAAATTTACATATACATATACATTTGTACATATTCAAATAATCAAAGTTTCATGGCAGTTATTTTACATGGTGTCACAGTGAGCCCCACACTGATCATCTGCTGGACTGAAATTCAAGACATTTAGATGCTCACCACTGGCCTGCAAGACACAGGCCAAAGTCATACCTGGAACAACCCCTTGCCATTAGGTTCTTGTAAGGGTTATGCAGCAGAACAATGTACAGCACGCACGCTTTTCAGGGAGGTGGGGAAGTTTTGCAACCCAAAAACTCCTTATGACTCTAAATGGGATCAGCTTACAACACTACAGACCTCACAGTAAGCAGGAGCTGTGTGTGCCCTACAGGAGACCTCCAGGCACATTTCAGTGCTTGCTCCAGACCATCCTCTCTGTACCAGCACAACACAAACACACCAAAGCAGAGTTGGGTGTCCCCAGAACAGCACTTGGGCGAGATCAGAGGATGCCAGTGGACACGTTGCTCCTGCAGTCCCAGCAGAAGGGTGTGCCAGGGACAGATAACGCGTGGGAAGCAATGCCTGCAGGAAAGGGGCTTCCAGCCAGAGCACCTTGGCTGTGCTGCAACAGAGTATTTTGGTACTTTCCCACATGGTCAGCCAGCTCTCCTGGCCAGCAGGACAGAGATGCAGCAGGAACATCTTCCTTTCAAAGGATTACTCCTGGCTCTGGAGAGGTTTGTAATTTTTGGCAGTCTCAGGATGGGCTGTGCAAAGGGAAAAGGAACTTCTCTGCTCCCTCTCCCACACTGCAGCCATGCAAGGCCCAGCCATAACGTAGCTCTTAATAAAAAAGCACAGATGTGCCCTGTAGGCACTTAAAAGACTAAAAGAAAAAAAAAAAAAAGAAACAAAATGTTCCTGTGTGTTTCATAAATCGGTCTATAACATAATGCAACCTACTATCCTAGATAGAAAATGAAATATCTTAAAAAGTATTGAATCCTTGGTGAATTTTCTCAGTGGATCGGCATGAAGCTATTTAGCCCAGATGTTTCCATAATTCTGATGCATTAGGAGCTGCACAGCACCATGGCCAAGTGCTAACACAGTGAACTGTAATGTAAAACATGTAAAGATCCTGGCTTCCAGAGTTATTGGAAGTTTTCACTCTAACCACTCTGCTTCCTTAAGCAGCTATATTTTCTTCACAATATGCACTTATATTTTAATGCACATGGAAGAAGAACTAAAGCATTCCCCTCTCCCCCATCAAAACCTAATTCTGTATATTCTCTGGAAGAACACAGAGAGGCCAACGAGAGATCGACACAGAAACTTTCAGAAATGGGAATCTCGCCTCTGAACAGCAAATCTCACACTCCAGGCAAAAGCAAAGCCAGCAAGACACAGCTGGGTACCACATGAGCAGGTGAAGAAGTGATGGTGAGATTTCTGATGACAACCTGGTGTCCAAAAGACAGACTGTCTCACTGCGAGGCTCTCCTTTGCATCTGTAATGGATTTAGGGATTTGTAGAGGTAGTTTTAAAGATATCCAAGCAGGTGCAATGTGTATGTTGGAATGGCCTGATTGAGTGAAGAAGCAATAATGGGAATACGAAGCAGCACAGAGAAAGGTAACAGCATGTGTTTAGAAGAATATGAGATAAAGAGTGCAAGAAATAAACTGGCAGTCTCTACAGAAGAACAATGCAATGGAATACCTTGCATTGAGAGTTCACTTGGAAAAAAATCTTTGTCACCATACATAATTATTCAGACGGAGAGTATGAACTCAATTCTTCATAATCTACCTGCCAGGATGGGAGCTGAGAGTTTTGCAATTCTTCAATTACTTGTTGTCTTAAAAGCACAAAACACAATCCTAAATTAATGAAAACTAACTCCTGCTACAGCCCTGAACCTGCAGTCACAACTCTGTTTTCATGTGAGTACTTGCTGGAATAGACCTCACACTCAGACAGAAAACCAGGTGTGAGAGATAGGGTAACTTCCATTTCTTGGAACAAAAAATGCTGAAACTTCATTTAGGCCCGGAGTTTCTCATGCCTTTTTAAGGCAAACAAATGTTACCTGGGTTTAGGCTCTACACAGCACACTGTAGAGGGCAATCCATCATGGAATATCACCCTGACCACTCACACACCAATTATCCTCCAGAGCAAAGTAGGCCACGGAGGCCTTGTTTCACATCCGCACAGTAAAAGTTCAGTAACCAAATTTTCTGTATGCTACTGTTCTGCCTTTTGTCCCCACCCCATGGCTAAACAGCAACTTGTCCTTCAAATCTGTTTCCCAGCATAATCACTCCAATTCATATTACTGCTTGCTACTTTTATTTAAAAAATATTACAGGACTTCCAATTAGTGAGAAGAGAAACTCGTATTTCAAAAGCAGAGTCTGTAAAGCCATAACAGGTGGCAGAATTTGTCCTCCTATGTAACAGAGCTTAATCCCAAACCTTCTATTACTCCTGGCTGATTTAAACCATTCTGTTCCTTTGCAGTTGGACACAGTCCTTGATAGCTGTTGGACAAAAGCTGATGACATCCATAACTGCTAGACAGCTCTGCTGTCTTTAACAGCCACAGAATTGCCATCTAGGCATGGAAAAAGCCAAACATCAGCTTGTACGAGATTGTTCTACGCTGTTTCTAAATTAGAGCTCTGCAATATAAAAGCTCATTCTCCTTTCATCCATTTCATCCTTATCTGTTTGCCAGCTCAGAGGTTAAATGAAGCAAATGTCATGTTACATTCCTTTAAATTTGGAAAAGGAAAACATATGAGGTAGTGAAAAAAAGGAAGCGCAGTCTTCAGATATCTTAAACTATGAAAATATTATCAAATAACCATCATTGTCATGTTAAAATAAATATTTGAACATAAAACTCTCAGATAACGAATGACCAGAATATTGTAACAATTATTTCTTTCCTAAAATATTTTTTGAAAACTGTGACAAAAGATTCAGACTAAAGAAAGTACTAATAATCGTTTGCACATTTGCCTTGGATTTAACTCACTTCTTTCTCTATCATTACTCATGTATGAATTTTAGGAAATAAAAGCATTTTTTCTCCATTTCAAGTACAATCCTGACTAGTGAAGTAATAGCTTAAAAATTACAATTATTACTCACAGAGATTCTGCAAATGTGCTGGTGTTTCAACTCTCTTTTTTCCATGGGATTACTAACAAGACCACTGCCTGTCTCTCTCCATATAACAGACAGTAAGGACCTCATAAAAAATGATCACTTGGATTATCCAGTTTTTACACTTAATTTTGTAGAATTACTCCCTTCCTGGATAATTTTCAGCGATGTTTAACTAGCTCCCAAATGGCTCACAACGTCCACTTTGCTAACTAGCTTCATTTTTTCCCCAAAATCTAATTGTTCCAGCAAAATTTTCCTGACACATAACCTAAACTTCTCTTTTTCTGGGTGTTTCTATGTGAAATGGGAGGCCAGCAGAAATACTGCATTTCTGAGTAAATACAGTGACAAAAACACAGCAAAACGCCTGCAGAGGAGAGACAAGAGTTCCAACAGCTGAGCTGAGAGAAGCTACTTCACTAATATTTAACAGAATGTGTAACCCAAAAGCACTAGGAAAAAAAATAATCCATCACAACTCCTGTACTCTGCTATTGCTCTGTCCACAATCAGGACCAAAACCTTTGATATTCTCTCATAAGAAATGAACAAAACTTAGTGTGACTCAAACATCTCTACATTACCTGTAGGCTTTAAAGCTCCTGTTTTATTGATCAGCAAGCCTGTAGATTGGCTAGTAAATAAATTATTATACTTATTTTCACTCTTTAAAGACAGCATATCCCCGGGTTTGGTGCTTTCCAAAAGAAATTTTCTCTTTACTTGTAAGAGTAAAAATGTTCTACTGATTTGTCACTTTTTGTCTATGGTATTTCTTGCTTTGCTCACGAAAAACAAAGTAAGAAAAGACATTTCTTGCTTTGCTCATGAAAAACAAAGTAAGAAAAGACAGGAGTAATTTTGTTATGAAGAAAAGACTCCCCAGAGCCCAGGCACGGGAATGCCATTTATTACTGTAAAAACACAGGGAACACTTGCAGGTCCCCAGTTTCAGTGCCTGTGCAGAGGTTTTTAGGTACAGTTGCTCCTGCCTCGAGTGGGATCAGCTCTGGTTCTATTTTAATGATTCCATTACACTTCTTTTACATTTACCTTTTTTAGACATGGGGGACTGCAGCACTGATATCCAGAGATGAAGATTGGTGCCCATCAGATGTTGCTGGGGATATCTTTCCACAAACTATCGATCTGTCTTTGCCACTATTAGGACTTACAGTATCACTTTCTATTTGGCAAGACAACACTAGCATTCATTATATCCATTTACGCCAGCAACAGCCATTTTTGAGAGACTTCAGCATCAATTGCTGATGGATTAGCTGTAATATTAGATCAGATGCAGCACGTTTAAAGTTTGAAAGCATTATTCCAATTTTGTTTTGCAATACATCTTTAAGAGTACATTGTAGTAATGATTCCTCCCAAGTTCCATTAGGGCTGCAGGCTGTAAAATATTTGTAAGTGGAAGTGGGGCTATATGGCAGAGGTGTTCTTCTCTCAGACAGAGCAGCAGAGAAGGTTGATTTCACACACCAGGCTCTACTCGTGACAAATCCGTGCCTGTCACAGAGGCTTTGTGCAGTGATGGACGGACTCACACAACAACGCAGCCAAACACCAAGTTATGATTCTTCATATTTGACATGTCTTCATTTCCTCCTCTGTAGCCCTGCACCCTCAGGGATTCTGCAGATCCACTAGGAGATTGCTCACCTGGAATACAAAACCCAGGGCCTCCACCTACAAACTGTATTTATTGGCTGCACTTTCGTAAAACTTCTGGGGGTGGTTGCTTGCATTCCACCCCCACCCCTAATCTCTTCTTCATACCCTTACTCAGTCCCAGCTACTGTGTCACTGCTTTTCCCAGCTTTCCAAGCTGCCTTTCTTGCAGTCCCACAACAACACATGAGACGTAACAAGAACAAGCTGCTCTCCTTGCTCAGCATTTGACTGTGTCCCTTCCCCATTCAAATCCACCTGCCAGATGCTCATCTGCTACCACATAAAATTTGTCCAGTGTCAAAACTTCTTTCCCCTACCATCTATCCCAACTATCAAGCTTTGCACTGGCCTATCCCTCCCAATCCATCACCTGGTCCATCTGTTTGTCACAGTGCTCTACAACCACCCCATGCACCCACACAGAGCTCGTGCCAGACACACACGTGTTTTTTAAAGACATTTTCAAAGCCCTGCGACTAGCAATGACTAAAATGGGCTTGTATCCATCTTATAAGGCTCTTTTTACTAATTAAGGGACACGACACACTTCAAGATGTGCAACTGCTCTCCATGTGGAAGCCATTCCTTTAGATACCACCATCCTGGCAGGAAAGCACTGAAGCCCAGACTCTTTGTAGCTTTTCCAGACAGCAAAGAGGCACCTAAGTCACCAAAAGGATGCACAAGGCAGAGGGAAAGCTCCCAAACAGACACAAACCAGCTCATTTCCCATTCAATAAATGTCAATATCCTACTTCTTACACAGGAGCAGCC
>WAAG01056798.1:655-12325 GCA_013390105.1 Tichodroma muraria | reverse complement strand
TTTCTGAAAAAGAGGTTAATCGGTTTCATTTGTGAAATGTTATGTACTATAGGTATTCAGTCCCCATATAGTATATTTTAATATGCTTATGAAAGCCTACAGCTGAATGTAATTTAGTATGAATGATTATCTGTTTGAAAGTTCACTCATTATTAGCCATTTCTCTTTTATTATTCCAGTCATACTGTCATGGAACCAAAAAATACTGCAATTCTTAGGTAAGCAGTCGCAGTAAGATTCGTTTTCAGCATGTGGAGGGAAAGTATGTCCTATGGGACAATCACAGATTATCAGGGTGATGAATCTCATGCTTGCAAACAATTATAATGCTTCCAGAAACGGGGAAAGGTTTCCTGATAAACTGAGAACAAAAATGCCAGTTGTTAGCTGTGCTATAGCTATTGTTTTAACAGGTTTCATGTTTTAAGGTGATTTTTACACTTTTTCTATGCTTTGAATGTACAAGACATTTTGGAAACTTCAAGGTCCTTGACAGAAGGAGACTGCATCATCTGGTTTCTCCAGGTCCTTCTTCTACTCTCCTAGACATAAGACAGGACAATTTTAGTGCTCCAGAGTGAGACGTTGTGCAAACTCATCTATTTGGGGCTTCAAACAGATGTAAGCAGATAGAGGTTAGTGTGTTTTGCCTGGGACATGACATAGTCAATATGATTGTGTAATACAGACCCTTTTTACAAGCAATAATATCATGGAAAATATGACACCATGAATTTTTAACTGAACCCCATATCATTAAGCAGTAGAGTGAAAAAGTACATGCAGTATCCCTGCGTAGCTACTTGATGTTATCTGTCTGCCCTTTCACACGAGCCAGGAGGAGAACAAGAACATTAACAAATAGCTTCTGTTCTCACAACTTGAAGCGGGGGAAAAATAACTAGTTATGTAAATGGAAGAAGAAATATTAGACTTTGTGTTATTCCTTTCCTTTTGCCTCTCTTCTGAAGTGTTATTAGTAACCGAGGTAAGTAAAAATGTTGTAACGGTTTAGTGTCCTGTTACCTAGTAATTCTTATGTCTTCCTCAGTCACTGAGATTTTACAACGAGCTATAAGGAGATTACTTTAAATCCTTTTCTGTCACTATGAAGAATATTCTTAAAGGGATCCTAATAGGAGTTGCAGGTTCATATTTTGATTTGGAATTTTGGAATCTGATTGAGAGTTGGAGTTTGTAGAGTCTTTTCAAAAATAATTACTCTTTTCAGGTATTGAAAATAAACCGCAAACTCCTGATCTTGTGTGTTGTTATATTATGTTCCTTGCTCAGCAGAGAGAGAATTATTAAAATAGATGTCTTTCTTCTTGTCCATACCACACTAACTTGCTTTATGTTAAAGATTTGAGACCTAGGACTAAAAAAAACCCCAAAATATTGCAGTAGGATACTCAATTATTTCTCTAAAATAAGTAAGAATTTATCCTGCAGTCATGAGGTTCTGCAGGACTCATCCTGCATCCCACCAGCCCTGTGTCTTAGTCATAAGCAAATAAGAAACTCCATTGTCTCAGACTTCTGATCACCACTAAAACCAGATAGAACCAGCTGAAGAATAGTGTTTTCAGATATTTTTTAACAACTGGCTTCACATATTCATTATCATTCACTGTGATGACCACTATACATACAAATAAACACAAACACATGAATATGTGCAAAAACCATTTAGCAGAGTTTTTAATAAAGAGATAAGCAATCATTACAGAGAAGGCTAGTCTCTTTCCTGTCAAATAGATGTTGTGGAAGTGACTTTTGAGCTCACATTTGCCTACAAGACATATTTCATAGATCCATGGCAACACATTGATCTGTTCTCCTTTTATAAAAAATTTATAAATACCCACTAATAAAAGCGCACTTTTATGTCTGTAAGACAGAACTATTGTGTGTAAAGTCTGCTTTTATCAGCCCTTGCCTCTGGCCCAAAATTGAATGCAATATGGCTCCTGCTGAAGTTTCAGGCATGTCCATCTTTTAATTGTTTTTTCAATGCCATATGGCCAGAGATACTGAAATATAATACATTGCCATTTACTGACTTTAGGGAACTCTTTCTCAATTTAATTAAACAGGATAACTTGCTAATGCAAGTGCTGCCTATTATGCATGAGGAGTCTAAAATTATAAATGAGTTACAAACAAGGCCCTTTGTAGAAGTTGATACAAATTCTTTTGACTGAAGAGATGGGCTCTCATCTGGAAATATTTTGTATTTCTACTTTTCTGACAGCCAGGGGTGAGCTTATATAGATAAACACAACCTTTTAGCTGCAGAAAAACCTGCTGGTAGCTTGCATTGGATTAAGATGGATTAATGTCTCTTTACTTAAATTCCTATTGTCATTTTTTCAGTCACATACTTCACACTGGCAGAAATGATTTTTGCACTTATTTGGCTGAGGTTTTGTATTTTAAAGAATCCCAGTCCAGGATACTAGTGTCCTTGTCACAATTTTCTCTGATTGAATGGGATCTCAGGTGAATTATTACACATGGATGCAGGAAAAGCATAGATTTAAGATGACTTAATCTCTCCTTTTCTTGCTCTGGTATCTTTAATTTTCTTGATCACTGTCCTTGAACCTCAAACCATATAGTGTCAGAGGGCACATTAGGGTCTAGCTGTCTGGTACCAGAAGAGAACTATGCACTAACCCTAAAGATCAAAAGCATCTAATTTAAAATTTGGCATTATAGTTCAAATCTCTTTTGCGTAATAATGCGAAGGACTTCATTTTCAGGCCAGTATCAGAATAAAATATCAGAAGTCTAGACATTACAAAATGTAGTAAAATAAGATCCTTATCCTCCAAACGTCTCTAGTTTGGGTATCTTACAAGTATCTGAAATGCCTAATATGAATCTCTGGATTGTCCCCAAAGTCGTCTGTGAATATGTAATTACAGAATCACAGACCACTTTGGGGGATATTCCAGGAGTTTTTATTTGGCATTTCAGAGAGATACAAGCTTTCTTAATTTACCAGAAACAACGCCAATGTAACTGAAATGCCAAGAAGCAACAAGGCATGTGAACTGTGTTACCTGGTGATGCCAAATATGTTTGAGTGGTTTGTGGCTTCAAATTTTTTAGCATTAAGTTGCTTTATTGTCCAGTTTATGTCTGAAATAAACTGGTAACATTTTAGCTATGTTCACCATGACATTTTTCATTAAAATTTATTCATCTTCAATGAAAATTGCACTTACACTTATTTCAAGGGGTCTGCATTGGAAATTGTTGTCGTGGCCCTTGCAATGCTCTTCTGAGAGCCCACAGTCTGTGCCAAAAAGAAATCCCTCTGAGAAATGGCAGCCAGATTTCCACCACCGGGGCCCCATAAACTAGGATTACTCATTTAGGGACTTAAACAGGAGCAATGGTTGCTACATCTGTCTTAGAGTGAGGGCTGCCCCCGCTTTCCCCACAGTGTCTCTGACTGCATGAGAGCATTATTCCTCAGTGCCACCTTCTAGCATTGCCTTATGAAGAATTTATATGTTTTGAGTTTTCCTTCGTGGCAGGCGTCCAGCAGTGCTGTACTATAAACCTGCCACAAAGAGTGAAAAAAATGTGGTTTTCAGTTCAACTGGGGGCCCAGACTGATTAGCTCAGACAGGCCGAACTTCTAAAGGTTAGTGAGTCTGAACCTCAGCTGATTCACGGAGCACCATCAAATTATGTACTACTAAGGAGGTAGCAAACATTTTAAAAGACTAATTACTTGAGAAGGTTGTGGAGGGTGATTAATACACTCAAATCCTTTATTAGAGTTCTCTTGAGGAACCCTAATGAAATAACAAATTCAGAGAGAGGACAAATTATTTTCCTTTTTTGGCAAGTAGTTATTTGAGCAGAACAATGCTGCCAGCTGAAGGCATCATTAAAGCGATGGCTTACTGTTGCACACCAAAACCCCTACTGTGATAAGTGGCAAATAAAACACGTCTTTCTTCCACACATCAAGGCAGTTGAGGACGAGCAGAACAGGGCTCCCAGGATCAGGCTCTTGGCGTCACCAGGCACAGATGGCCTGCAGAGGGCTCTCAAGGTCCTCTGCTGAGCTTCCTAACCCAGTTTTACGGGCTGCAGCTGGAGGTTTTCTAAGGTCACCGTGGTCCGTCTCAAAAGGGCTAAACAAAAGGATCCTTCAGCATAAGCGCGCTTTTTTTTTCCCCCCCTTTTCTATGGCCTTGCTGTTTCTATGTACTATCTCTAGCCACAACTTTGCCTGCATTATTTGCTTTAGCAAACAGATGTTAGAAAGTCACTGCGAAATATAAGTCTCCCCTGTAAGTCATTGTGAAAAAAAAGAAAAGAAAGAAAAAAATACAACAAGCTTGGAATAGGAATGAACACTTTCAGTGTTTTTTTCTTACTGTCATCTTTGAGGCAATGGTACTATAGACACACAGAACACAGATTACTTGTTTATATTTAGTTAGCTCATTTTGTTCAGTTCCTAGAATGATCTGGGATGTGCAGGAACACAAATATCATTCTTTAAAGCTGACTTTACTGCAGAATGCCTGTAATTTTTGATACCTAAAGTGAATAGTAGAACCAGATACACGGGTTACTTATTAAGATACTTGTATTAAAACCTAAAACCAACCTACAAGAAAGTGTTATACATGCACAAGAACATGAAGCTTGCAGCAAATTAAATTTGCATATATATTTCATGGCGGTGAAACTCTTGTCTTGTGAGTTAATAACATGTTTTAATTGCTTGTAGGCATGGTTTTCTTTCGTAAGAATATGGCCTGTACTGGAGGAAGAAAAATGCCCTTTCCCCTTCGACAATAGCTGTGTTTTAAATCCAAAATCCTTGCTGTGATTATCTCTGCATGTAGATCTGGAAAATTCTGAAGGAACAGATTATTACAGCAACCTTAGTTCCTGTCTTTCCTTGTCTGGTTATACTGAAAGGAAGAACCCTCTAAAATTAGGATAATTGGGCTGTTTTTCATTTCTAGTAGATTTCCTTTATGGAAGGGGACATCCTGTAGCAGTCCTTGATGGCACCTTTTGGCATTACTTGCTTGTTTACCTTTTCAGGAAAAAAAAAGGTCTTTTTCTATTTTATTACCTTTACTTCATGTTCCTATTTCCTTTCCTTGTACTACCAGGGTGACTTTAGCTAGGACAAAAGTTATATACGAGAAACTTACATCCTGTTTTTGTCCCAGTATTCAGAAACACAGCTGTAGAAGTAGTCTTATAGTGTTTCTTTCTTACAGGATCTCTGAATAACCCATTCAATGTACTAGTTGGTTCTATTCTCCTTAACTGTGGTGGCAGCTGCCACTGAGTTTCTGAAGCTGAATTTGCTGGGACTGTGCAGTAACCACTGGAAAGAAAATAGGTGATATTAAGAGAGAGAATTGTGGTAACAACAGGAAGCTATGACCATGTCACCAGGTGTTAGAGACTGCATATCTCGAGGCACTGAATGACATGCACAAAAACACCCACGACTCTTGAGGTGTTCCCAGCTTTCTAGACTTTTACTGCTTTTTCTTGTCTTTATATCAGCCAAGGGTAGAGAACCATTGCTTTCTATGTTAAATGGCTGTGGGCAGTGAGATCTGTATGTGGTAAGACTGTCAGGCCCATGTACGAACTGTTTCTTTGGACTACCATATATGCATCTATAAGTACCTACTGACTGGTACTGTTGAGGAGCTTTTCAGTCCTACATCTGCAATGTTGTCAAATTTCATGCAAAATCTCTAGTCTCCTGAAGTGGGGGAAATTGTAATTTCCTTTAATTAGGCAGGTCCTGAGCATTGGGAGGAGAAATAGTAGACCTTTTTTATCTGTCATTGCTCAGGAGTCACAGAGCACATGCCACTGCTGGAGCCTGGGAGACAGAGTAAGGCAGTGGCTAAAGTTTTCTGAAAGTGTTACAGTATATTTAAATTTTCCTGGACATGTTCTGGTTATTTTGGGCAGAGATTTTCTATACAAGGATTTTGAAGACTTAATGTATTTTTCCAGGCTCTTGTAGGTCATAATCTGCCAACCAAGAACTACACATCTGGAATTCTTCAATATACTGCAAACCAGCTGCATATGCATCAGACCATCTGCAGATGGCTCAATGTGGTTTGTTCTGTGCATGTCCAGGAGGTTCAACATGTCCTAAAAATTCTGGGTTTACTATGCACGTGTAGAAGATATATGCGGATAGATTTCCAGACCAGATGTACTGAGATGCTGTGCACTGACAGTGAGAAAGGTTATATTGGAAATTTTGACTCTGCAGAGCTTTGACCTGAAAGATATTCTACCTTCCTGTGTTTCAAACACTAGTCTTCCACGTCGTTTTCTCTAGGCAATCCATGAAATGTCAGAAGTCACCAGTGATGCCCTAATGCCAGTGGGGCTGACTAACACCCATAGTGTCAGTTGGATACTGTCAAAGGCACAAAGGTTCAGATTCATGGTGTTTCTGCCACTCAATGCCCATTACCAAATATCTTCCTGGGCATTATGTCCCACTCTCCTTGCTAAATAACACAGAAATGAGCATTGCTTCCTGGAAGTATGTTCTCTTAGGGCAGCATAACCAGGCATGTTAGAAAAAGCTTTAGGAGATGTAGGTCCAACCTGCTGCTCAAAGCATGGTGATCATGGCCAAAATACTCAGTTTGCTCTTGAAAATGTCTGAAGAATGAAAAGTTTCTATTCCTGAAACTGTCACTGCTCTAGACTGTAAATCCCAGCCCTTGTCTTCTCCTCATGGAGCATGAAGCACTCTATCTCAATGCCATAATGGTCTCCCACCGCTAAACTCACTCCAGTTCACAATCAGTTTTGTGCTGTGGGGTTTCAGACTGCATATGGTTTTTCAGAGCTGTTAAAGGTCATGGAATAAGAGGTACAATCCCTTCCCTGATGGGTGTGCTGCTTGCTGATACAGTCCAGGAGGCTGCTGTTTTTCCTTGCTGCCAGGACACACACTGTGATTCATGCTCAGCTGTCTGTGTCAGGGCACAATGAGGGCTGGATTTTCCCTGAGGAATAGGAGGCTGAAATTTGAGCTCAATGTCCAGCTTGCAGGGCAGGGCCCCTACAGCCAGTGTCCATCCCACACTATGGGAGAGGGGTGAGTGGGGCAGGCCAGGAGATGCTGCCCAGCCTCAAGCACAACCTGGTGGTGGCCAGATGGGGCCATGGTGACAAGGCAGGTCCTAGGTCAATCTGGGAAATCAGTCCAGGCTCAGTTGGTTTGTCCATCAGGTGAGGTTCAGGGGGCCATGGACAGACACAGGCACAGGCCTGGATAGGTCAGTCTGTGACCAAGAGAGAGAGAGAGCCTTGGCTGAGAGCAGCTCCCAAGAGTCAGAGGGTGGGAAGTCCTGCTGTGTCTGCCTACAGCTTGTTTTACACTAAAGCTCTGCTCGGACAGCTGGCCTCAGATGCAGCCCCTCTGGGACCCAAACCCTGGGAGGGCTGGGGAGTGCATCCAGGATACTGACAACTGTCTCTAGAGCCCCCAGATCCTTTGAAGAAGAGCTTCTCCCCAAACAGTCAGTCTCAGCCTGTACAGCTGAGTACAGCTTTCTATCCCATGTACAGGATTATGGATTTGTCCCTGTTGAATTTCATAGACTTCCTGCTGTTGCATTACTCCAGTTTGCATAGGTGCTTCTGCCCCTAGATGTTGACCCAAAGATCCATGAAGCACTTTGCTGTCATCCACAGACTGCATGAGTGTGAATTCCATCTCTTCCAGACCAATCATGAAGATATTACACTCAGGCAATAGCAGTATAGGCCCCTAAAGAACATCATTTGTAACCAGCCTCGAAGTGTGAAGCATCAGCTCCGTGACGTTGCTGATGTTCAGTGCACTGCCTGCACATTCAGACTGTAGCTTCGCAACCTGGATAAAACAGTACTCTTGGGGAGCATATTGAGAGTCAGCTTTTGAAGTTGACTGATTGACATCTACCAATTTCTCATCAGCTACAGAGCTAGTTATTTATAACAGCAGACAATCATATGGAGTCTCTCATGACCACACAACAACTCGACTTCATTCCTTGCTTGCTATCTTTTGGACACTTGATAAAAGATTAACTAATGACTCTTTAGCCATTTTTAGCCATTTTATGTGTATTTTATTCCTCTAATATTGTCCTCAAAGAAATACATGAGGGAAAAAGAAGGACAGCAACAGATAACAAGGGAACATCTTGTGATAAGCTTGTTAAACTTCAAGATTTAATAAAGAATACAGCAGCGTGGCTTTATGGATCAGATGCTCTTGCATTCATAATTCAGAGACTAAATGGGAACATTCTTTTTATTTCAAAAGGATAGGATAATCACTTGCTATTTTATATGCTCAAGTTTTGAATTTCATTTTAGAAACTTTGAAGAATATTCCTCCTTCAGCCTGAATGGCTTTTAATTTCACGTTTCAAACTTAGAGTTCTAAAAAATGCATAACAACATCTCCATTTCTTGTAGATCTTCTGTACTAACTTCATCATAATAGCAGTGATCTAAAGCCCATTGAAGTGAGCACAATTCTTCCTTTAACATAAGTCATTTCCGGATCAAACAGTAACTGACAAATCATGCTAAGTTCATTTTTAATTCTTTTACCTATGGCTTTCTGATGAGGATGTACAAAGCCATATATAGGATGCAAAAGAAACATCTGCGGTGAATAGCAGCTTCCCTTCATGTGCCAGATGCCTGAGCATAGACTATTGTTCTTGAATTACTTGTTATAGAAATTTAATTTTAATGTTTGTATAATAAGCTTATTGTCTAAAAGTTCTTTTGAATGTTTGATACCTGATTGCAGGCAGAAATCTGTCGAATTGTGAGCTACCATGTTTGCCATATGTTGATTTGTTGGTCAGAGTAGTAAAACTCAGACTACTAACATCATGTGTGAGTCTGGAACATAATCAGGAAGACTGTAGATATCTTACAAACAGCAGTCAGAAAAACAGGACAAGGCATTTTAAAAAGTGTAATGCTGTGCAGGGTAATCAGATGCAGTTAGCTCTGTAGTGTTGTGCCTGAGCTAACAAGCCCTGTGTAGAAGAGGGACTTAATTGTTCAAACAACACTGACGCCACTAATTGCACTAATAGCAGGTGATTCTTGCCTGGTGAAACAGCAATAAGTGAATTGTATCTGCACATGGCCAAAAGGATGACTGCTGTGTATTGACTATATAAACTGACCATAAACTCCCAAAGTAGTATCCCAAGGACTATCATGTTACTTCTGCCTTCAGTGGTTTGGAGGTACTATAGAGAAATATACATTGCCACATGTATACGGCAAAAAGGTTCAATTTCTGCTTTGCTGGGTTATCTTCAGAACCTGAAACTCTGACAGCACTGGGTCCTCATTCCCTAGCCTGGTACTCTTCCAGAAATTCAGGCAGGAATCCAGTGAGATCTTGTCAACAGCTCATGTATTGGATTAAGTGTCTGGGTTCAACAAATCATCACATACCAATGAGATTTTTTTAATTTGAAAGTTCTCATCAGCACTACTGGTGAGCTCTTCCAGCTCACAAAGGGAAATTCCAACACACAGTCAACGTTGCTAACATGTTCTTCATAAGGAATTTCAGGAAATTGCCAGGTTTTCTTTTTTTTTGTTTTGTTTTGTTTTTTCCTAAAACAATATCCAGTAATACTTTTGATACAAATGTATGGAAGTACGAATTTATATATACCTTTAGCAAGTATTTCTGTGGACAAAAATCAAAGGATGTCTGAAACTCAGTTACTTTGTTGAGAGATCAGAACATCTTTTTTTATTGATGCTAACACAACTATAGCACAAAAACACTGGGTTATTTTACTATAGGACAAGTGACTTGAAAACAAAATCAACAAAAACCACCAGGCATTCCTACCTGGGTTTAGATCAATGTTTCAAATGAATACCAAGGAATTATGATTTATGGAATTTATTATGCATAGTTGTTACTAAAATATAGTGATGGTCTGAAACCCTAAGCTCTGTGCCATTTCCAAATTTTAACTTAGCTATGAGTTCATCACACTTTTCTAATGATGTTATAGTTTGGCACTGGCTTTGAATAGTTCCTTTTCTTTTGTCTTATAGAGACAACTGTGTAACATTCTTTTGATGCAAATTCAAGTAGCAGGCTTTCTGTGACAGCTGAGTGTGCATGTGAATGCTGCTAACGCTGTCAATCCCAGTGCCACAAAGTTTTTACTTGTAGCAAAGCACAGGAGAGAAATTTCCTGATGGAGCCACTCCAGGTTGCTGTGTATGGGTCAGACCATATTAGGAGCCTTGGGAAATTTCTTAAATTTCCCTTAAGCTCAACAAATTGCTATATCATCTCTCCTTTAGAACTTGATAGAATATCACAGAATTGTAGAATGGTTTGTTCAGTGGCTACTTGTTAATCTTGCATTGAAGTCAAGGAAAAAACATAGGGGTAGGGCACAATGGCAGTGGATTTTACAAAGGCTAATCAAAGGAAACTTCACCTTGCAGTGAAGTGTGGTGTTGAGTCTCAGACTAACCATTATATAAACCAGTGTTTCCACACCTATTGACATGTCAGCTCCAGTCTTGAGATCTATAGTTGACTCCTGATGCTATTTGGCTGTTTTGGGGTTGGGATGTTACAAATATTGATTTCTGGTCTGGGCCAGTGCTACCTTAGATACTAGATATCATATGAATACGTGGATAAGTTCCTAGACAAATAATTTTTGTATTAATTAGTACAAAGAACAAAAAGATAAGAGATAGATTACTTATTTTTCTGACACACAATGATATTTTTACATACTTATGCAAGTCAGTATTTTCTTTTTCTCCCCTTTTAATATTTTTTTTTTAGCTTCTGCTGGAAATATTGAAGGGTGCCTGGGAAACGAAAAATGGAGAATTTATCTTACCTGTGTTACATTTTGGAAAAGTCCTAGAAATTCTCTCAGAAGTTCCTGGCTATAGGGTGTACAGAAAATTTCCCTTTTGCTATAATTTTGCCTCCAATTCACACTGCTTAAGGTTTCCTTGAATCATGTTTTATGTGAACTTAAAATGCAAAATAATCTCTCTGCAAACAAGCCTTTAATGACTCCTCTCCAAGCTTCAGTTTTTTTAACAGCTGCTATTTGTATCTTTCTTTCCCCAGCCCAATTGCTTCAAGCCCAAATCTTTGTTTCCTGTTAAGTCCTCCTGCATAAACAGAGTCTCCAGTGGTCCTCTTGCTTTGAGAAGACTGTAACACCATCCCTGCTGACGTATGGCTTATTCCACTTCTAAATGGTTGGTTATTAACATAAGAGTTTCATGCTAAGTCTGGGATTTATAAGTTCTACCAATGGATTTCCAAAACCATCATGGTTTTATGAACAAAGAAAATGAGAACATTTTATAAGCTCAGAATGACTAGCTAATGTCTAGTAGCCATGCATGTCAGAGCGCATATTTTTACAACCAACTTGAAATTATTACATGCTTTTAATAATAACTGTCGATACACAACAGCTGAAACCTCCTAATGGACAGAGTTAGATTTTTTTCTTCTCTGCTTTCAGCAAATTGAAATGAATGAAAGAGAAGCAGAAAGAAAGAGGTATTTTATATCTGAGCAAAAATAAGACACCCCTTATT
>WAAG01056791.1:10111-22909 GCA_013390105.1 Tichodroma muraria | reverse complement strand
AATATTTTTTCCACCAAAAAAAAAAAAAAATAAAAAAATAAAAGACGTGCAGAAATACTATGCTGTCAATCACTATAAAAAAATACTCTCCAGAAAATAGAAATTAGTTACAGCAAATAGAGGGAACCCAGGGAACCCCATTCCCTGCCAGGCTGCGTCTCCTGTAGCAACTGGCATATGTGCAAAGTGAAATTAGATTCTATCAAATAATGCTATGCCCTGACATATAATGATGCTGACACTCCACATCTTCTGTGTTCTATTTCTCCTTTGTAGTTAAGAACTTCCCTAAAGGCTAGGCACCAGACAAAGAGATGTGGGGTTGAGCTGAAGAAGGGCTTTTTCTCCCAAAACACACGCTACCTTTGCACCCCCTACTGGGGAAACAGCCACGAACAAAAAGAATCTCACCACGGAGATCTTCCTCCCATCACCCAAACGTAACCACAGAGGAGCAGCTCTCATCTTAAACAGGTCATTTCTTCTAACCCCGTCATATCAATTGGATTCTAGTCAGAATCTTTACTGTCTTTAGTTTGAGCCAGTGAAAAGTTTACACACAGAACTAATGCATAGTAAGAGAATCTCATGAAAATCGTTTATTTACCACATTCTTGCAAGGTAATTCAGTTTCTTGGGTTGGTTGGTTGGTTGGTTGGGGGTCTTTGTGGTTTGTGCTGTTTTCTAGGTTTGGGGGTTTTTTTTTTGTAAGGAAGGAGTCCCTTTGTGCTGAGTAGAAAGGCCATTTAAATAAAATAAAATAAAATAAAAATTAAAAAAAAAAGGTTCTAGTAGCAATATATCATTGAATAACATATCCAGAGGACAAACAGTTGCTAGCTACTGAAAATCGGACCTTTGCTATTGATACACACAAATGGCTGTAGCAGATTTTCTGTAGTGAGGCTGGCAAGCCCTTTTCCAGACTCTGTAAGGTAAGCAGCAGATCACAATATAGTATATTTGTTCTTATCTTTATTATATTTTTTACTAATATAAGAAGTAATCCAAGGGAAAATGTTCATGTTACTCGGTATAAAAATGTGTTATAATTATCCAAGAAAGCCACCGAAGAAGCTAGGTATTTGTTATCCCAGTTTACCAAAGACAGCAATAAACCCTTTAAAACCAGTTCTGCTGTTACATTTCCAACCAGAAGGTGGCATTAAATGGCCACAAATCTGCTCCCAGCGTCCTTCACTGCTGCCTGCCAGAGCCGAGCAGGGAAGAGTCCTGAGCACTTCATGCGGCGTAAATCTGAAATATAAGCTGCCACTCGCATAAACTTCCTGGAATTAGAGCGATTAGTAGTCCATAACTAATTCGTGCAACAGTAGCAAGAAAAATACTTTATTTCTTTTCTCCTGCCTCTTCCCCTTGCGCAGCCAACCCATAACATACCTGCTCTAGCTTTTTTGAAGCCCACTGAAACCGCAGGACTCAGAAGGACGCCACACCCGCTACTGTGTGCAGTATGTGCAATACTCGTTTGTGGAGCAGAGGAGCAGAATCTCAAAAGCTCGGGAGAATTTCAGAGGAACGGGTTCCTATGACCCTTACCACTTATTCACATCATCTCCACTATAAAGGACACACTAGAGAAACTGGGGGGTGGCTGAATCCTCAGTTGGTTTCCAGCAATACTGAAAGCCACGCTGCCGCCTTGCCTCTCCTACAGTGTTTCTGCACAACTTCAGGGACGCGCTTCTATCGAGGGCCCAGGCAGCAGCTTGCCGGGTTTTACTGCGGACCAAGTCCTTTCAGGAGCTGGTGCACAGACAGGAGCCCTGCCCGAGAGCAAGGGAAAGCTGCCCAGCGCAACTGGGCGCACATCGGAAGCATCTCTCCCATGATCGTAGTCTCGGGGGAAAAAAATCCACACGTGCACACCCGCACACTGGCACCAAAGAGAGCCTCGGAGCCCCGCCGCGTTTCGTCCCCGTGGCTCAGCGGAGCGGAGCCGGTTCCCTGCCGCGCTGCCCTCGGCGTGCGCCGCTCCCGCCCGCGCCGGCCCCGCTCCGGCCGCGCCGCCGCCTGTCTGTCACGGCTGCAGAGAGCCGTCCCGTGACGCGGAAAACGTCGAGCTCCAGGGGATGCTGCGAACAGCAGCCAGTCTATGCGCTGTTGCAGGGCGGCCCTCAGCCCTGCGCTGCGTGCGGGGTGCGCAGCAGGGCGAGGCAGCAGCGCTGGGCACACGCGCGGCACAGGCTGACCGGCTCCAAGCCGCCCCTCGGCGCGCTGGCGGGGCCTCCAAGGGGACTGCAGCAAACAGCAGAGCAGCGACAGAAGAGCCAGGGCCCTGCTCCCCTAGGTCTGCCACATCCCCTCATCAAGTTGCAGTCCTGCCATCTCTTTGAAGGAAAAGGCTTTGCTGTCACAGGGCCGGCTGTCAATCAATCATACTAACAGCATGCAAACACATAGGGCTCTGCCAGGAACAGTTTCTCTCTCAACACAGGCTCTGGTATACTGACAAAAAAGAACTTAAAAACAAACAAAAATTTAACTTTTTTTTTTTTTTTTACCAAGACAGCTCAACATGGCTGTTTCATTTGCTCTTTTTAATGACTTGATCATTACTCCTCTTCAGTGAACCCTCTTATTTATTCTAGTGTTATCCCCAACACTACCCCCATCAAAAAGAACACTTTTGGGAGAATAAAATGCCATTTACTAAAAACAGTACAACAGGAAAATAAAAGGGAAAAAAAGCAGGCATCCAAAACAGAAGGGCCAACTATTCAGGATATTTCAACTGTAATGCAGGATAAGGTGACAAGGTGAATACTGGAATTTCCTTCTTTCTGTGATCATTTACATGCAAATGCAAAAGGAAACTCTTGCAAGAAATAATCCAGTTGTTGGAATCACTCTGTATCTAGGCAGAATAAGTAGCAATTATCTCAATGTGCTTCGACCTTACCTCAAACTTTATGTGTAGCTTGGCTTAGGAAACAAATAAAGATAAAAATAATATATATTTAATTCCTGTATTTCAGATATATAATTCAGAGGTTTCTGAGTGTTTGGAAGTTTCTTTGTTTTGAAGAGAAGGGGCTCCAATGATGGACATTTAAAGAAGAAATCAGCTTTGTCAACCCTCGCAGCAGCCCAGACAAAATGAATATATGTATGCAGAGGGAACGCAGAGAAATAAAATTCAGGGTTGGAAGAAACCTTGCCATTTGGGCTGCCAGTCATCTGGATCAGCAGAGCCTCCTAACAGCGTACAAATCTGCATTTCCTTTTCCTGGGGCTTGGTAGTTGAAGGGCAGAGAGGACAGACTGAGACCAGCTCCCAGCATGACATGAGCTAGATGTGGTCCTGAGTCACACCTAGACATAGAATATAAACGTGGTGTGTGTTCTGGGGGGTGCTTGGGTGTGAGCCCTATTACTGCTGCCTCAGAAAACATAAGGCAGGGAAAGGTTTGGAGTGAACAGGCAGTGGCAGGTCGATCCAATCAAAAGCACAGTGATGCTCAGTTTGTAGCACATGAAACTGCTGAAAGATTGAGTGCTCAGAGAGACTGAGGGAAATGCAAACAGAGCCCCCGGAGGGGAACCATTTTTCAGCAGGTCATGAGCAAGCCAATAATGATTTCCACTTCATTTGTATGTGTGCTAAACATACTTGGCATTACTTCAGAGACTGGGGTCAAAAGTTCGATGATTGCTGAAGGCATTGTGCTAGAAGATGCAGCTGGATAGCTGCTAGGGGAGAATAAAAGCCAGGTTTGCACTAACCCTTACCCCTGCCCTGTCCTGGTGGGGTTTCACAACTGAGATCCATTATATATGCAATTGACACACTGAAAAATGGCCACAAAGTTTATCTTGCACGGTACCTCACTGCCAGGATGCTTCAAAGCAGCAAGCAGAAAGCAGAGCAACTAGGGCAGCATTCCTTTTGCACCTCTCAATAGCCTTTCCATGCTGCTGGTCTCCTGGGCCAGCAAGAGCCTTTCTTTGCTCCTTAACCCTCTTCAGCATGTCCACCAAAAACGTATCCAAGCACAACACACACAAAAATGGAGTCATGCACACATGAGCTGGGGAAGCTGCTCCCTCAAGCAGCCATTGCCACGGCCCTCTGGCAATGGAGGACGCTGCACCATTAGCTGCTCACTGCTGGTTTTGCTGTAACGCAGCAGCAGTGCCAGTCACAGCACTATCTGATGTGCCTTGAGCCAAGAGACACACTTAGCAAGCAAAGGGTTGGACAACCAATAACTTGATTTCTTGGAGACACCACTGGCATTTTAGCCTTACTCTTCAGGCTTTGGAGGTCTGGTGGACTCACAGTGTCAACATCATATGCTCTGAGACACATGGTGGAGTTTCTCCCCCACCTCCAGAGAACTCCTTGACCTCCTTCTGCTGCCCCTTATGGTCCCAGTAACACTTCACTGCACTGCTTGGGGATAAGCAGAAAAGAAAATTATTTGCAAGCACAGGTGTCTCTGCCTGAATATGATAACAAAGCCACTTAAAAAAAAAAAAAAAAAAAGAGGGTCAAGTACACAAACAATGCTGCGAGTGTGCCTTTCCACCAGCTCTCGATTTCTTCATGACTCCCTTGCCTTTCTCTGAAACACACCAGTGTTTCAGTTTGACAGACTCTCAGAACTCCCCGAGTTCCAGCACAGTTTGACATTCTTTGCATTGAACTGGCAGGAAAGGAGGAGATTTATGTTGGTCCCAGGTACATTACATTGACTCTGTTTCCCAGGCACAAGTAGCCCCATGGAAAAGAAATCTTCCAGGAAAACAACAAGCAGACTCAAGGGAAAAGGAGGAGCCGAGGCTTCCATTAACTCACACAGGGCACAGCTGAACTGGATTCAGGTACTGAATGCTGGCTGGGGAAGATAGAGGCTCATTTTTCAAAGACCCCTGTGCAACTGTCTTGAACTTGACTAGGGGCTTGCAATGTGTGCTCTAAGCCTGATAGATATACACTGTCAACTTGACTTTTCACAAGGTGGAGAGGAGTAAAGGAAACAAACCCGTATCTTTTATTAGCAACTCTCCCCTGCCTTTTTTGTAATTAAATTCACCATAATGACCACTGTACTAAATCTAATAAGAAGTCTGAGTTTCTGGTTTCCATTGGCAGCCATTTGCACTGCTCAATTTAGGCAACTCACTAAAGCATAAGAACAGCATTGCAAGACAACCTTCTTGAGTCAGTAAGTAAGAAGAAAAGCTTACCTAGACAGTATTAAATCACTAAAATTGATTGCACCCTATTGCTTCTGCTCTGATTCCACTGGCAGGAAGGCTCTGAGCTGGCTTATTTACACATACACTAGTGAACTCATTCACACACAGCTGCTTTCCACCTCAGAGCAATAAAAATTAATAATAAAAATAATTCAACCTCATCAGCCTTCAAGCATTTGGAAACCCCAGAGTCCCATTGCCAGATCCTCTGAAAATGCATCAGCCTTCCCATGAGAGAGACTGGAGCTCAACTCCTGAAGGGACTGGCTGCCAGAACTACCATGGAACCTGATCGTCACACTCCAGCAACAGATTATTCCATGCTATCGACCCCCCTGCTCTGGGTTAATTCTTTTAATTGTCTCGCCACATCTTTTCCCATTAGGCTGATGTAACTTGTTTAAGCATACACCGATTGATTTATGACAGCACTAGGGAAGTTAATCCGATGCCTGCTCTCCAGTTAGTGCACGCTCGGTGAGGGATGCAGGACAGCAGTCTCCCATATGGGAGCTCCAGCCTTTTGCCTTGAAATCAAAGGCAGCATCCCAGCGAGAGCAGAATTACAGCGCTCCAAGAACAGTGGCTTCCACTGGCATTACGGGTAAGGCAAGGTCACTGCGTCCTGCTCTCTATTCTCAAGTGCCATCTTCTTTAAATATAGCAGCAATCAAGGAAATGGAAAATCTCTTTAAAAGTTCACTGTTAGGAAATTACTGGAGCCCATTGAATTCCTAAAATCTTGTCAGGAGGTAAAGAGTTCCCTTCAAATGTAACCTCATTTGTCTCCAATTAGAATCAGCTTCCTTCACAGTGTGTGTTCAACATCCTGTAGCTCATTGCTGCATTCCCTGCGTTTGTCTTTTTTTACTCGAGGGAGGTGCACACAGTACAGAAACACGCACAGAGCAGCCTTCTGTTCCATACATACGGTTTAGGTCATGAAATGCACAGAATACATAATGCTCATATGCTATGAGCCGAAAAACAGAGTTCTCAACAGTACCAATAAAAATTTGGAAAGATTTGGGGAAAAAGAGGATACCCCACAGAACCAAAGTACTTTTCCATTCTGTTGCCATGTCCGTAATTAAAACAATTGAGTACCTTAAAAAAGAATTAAGTTCAACTCCAGGAGCCACCATCTAACTGAAAGTCAAAGAAAACTTGCCCTGTAATTCTGTGTTTCTGGAACAAAAAAACTCCAAGGAAACAAAACAACCAAACAAAAATACTCCCACACATCCACTGTGCCAAACTGCTTAAGAAAACTGAATTTCTGCTTCTGAATCTAACCTACATAACCAAGCATTCTTTGGAATTACAACTGGGACACCACCAGTCCCATCACATTTTGACAGCAAATCCCATGCATTCTCCCACCAGCAAGAGTGCTCAGAGCAGGAGCTCTCTCAGCTGCTTCTCCCAGGTATTCCTCCTGCTATCCACTTGGTCCTGCCTTGGTTAGTAGCAAATGGACTTCATCTCCTTGGATTTTCAAATCCTCCAGAGAGCTTTCAGTACAATTTCTAAACACAAACTTACTAGATGGGCTGTCAAATCTCACCACTTCTTATGAAGTTCATCCCACTTATGATCTACTCAGTTCGGGGGACACAGACATGCTCAGGCTGAGAAACTGACACTAATTCCATGTGCTTCCAGCCCAAGCAGGGAAGCAACACGAGGTGCTCCACCCCTGAAAGCCAGCCAGTGCAGTCCAGATTTCTAGTGTCAGGCACCTCATTCTTACAGCAACTTCTCTGAGAACAACCTTCATGTTAAGAGCAACTTACAACATTTTCAAACAAAATAAGAGACAACTGTACAAGTACCTTCAAATGGTTCATGAGCAAAAGAAAAAAAAAAGTCTGATGTATTATTAACCACAGATTATTATTCAACTTTATTCAAAAATACCAAAGGCTGCTTTGATAGATCTAAAAGCACCAGCAGGAGTCACTGCCCTTTGTACCTTGCAAAGAAAAGCCCCCAGCTGACAAAGGCCACATATGGACCATATACCGCTCTGAAGCTGCAGTGGCAACAGTGACTTCAGCAGATACTCCCAGTGACAAAAAGCACCACAAAATCACTAACCTCACTCTTTTGCCTCTACTGCCAACAGTCGTTCCAAGCCTTCACTCCAACACCAGCTCCACAGGGACTCATACCATCCCAAGATAAGCTTCAGGCTAGGAGGCTAAGAACCAGTCTTATAACTTCCTGAGGCAGGAAGCATGATGCACCCCTGATTTCCCTTCCTAAACTTGTGTGAATACTAATCCCACACACCTGTAAGGACCTTCAAGGTGGTTTCAGTCTCCACTGGCTTTATCTATGCTGTAGAAAGGAGCACTTTCTCCACTTCTCTACAAGCAGTTTTCAATGCTTTGAAGTGCCACAGCTATTCAAAATGTTGTCAGAGAATGAAAGCTACAGAAGCATAACTCCTTATGAACTAAACAGTGCACTGGGGAGAGATGGGCATGTCTGGTGGCAAACGCTGCCACAGACAAACCTAACTTATACGTATGTGAGTAAATATTTAAGGTTTAGATATTTAGATACATTAGATGTCCATGAGTAATTATCTAAGTTTATCTTTTCTGATTTCCTTAGGTCACATGGAAAAGTAGGACCCACTACAACTTCATGTTGTTTGTCTCCAAACACCAATGTCTAGTTCATACTAAGATTTTTCTCCTTGGAAATAATTTTGCAGAAAGGGATTACAAAATTGCCAGCTGCCTGAGCTTTTCTTGACAGTGATATTTTACTTAAATAGTTAGAAGATACAAGCTGACTTGTATCCTGTCACTGGGATGTCACTTACAATGTATCTTGCAAATATATATTTAATTATTTGCCAGCATATTTGCCTCCTCATTTAAGTAAAACATTCATATTCAATTCATTCTGCTTTGGACAAATGAATGTTTTTGCAGATTACCAATACAAAATATCTGACAGGTTTTTTGATATATCTTTCTTCTGTAGTCAGCATGAGGAGAATGTCCAGTATGATGGAAATGCACATTTGAACAGTCAACAAACCAAATTGCCAATCTGACACAACTTTTAAAGCCCCAGAAACTATTTGTGAGCATGTGGCAGATGTGTTTCCTGCTGTCACAGTTCTGAAAAGCTGTTACGCAATGAGGAATTTGATTTGGACTGCAGCAAAGCCCCAAAAGGTGAGCAGAGATGTAACGTTTTACATGGATGGAGAAGGATGTTAAGAATTGGGAGCATCCAAACATTCTTTCAGCTCCTGTTCCCTGCAAAATTGGATCAGAAATGAACTTGAGGAGTCTTGGAGCAAGGATAGATTCTGTATTTTTACAACTGAAAAGATGAAAAACAGAATAACTTTGTGGGGAAAATATACTTTTGTGGTTGGTTGGAGAATATTTTGACAGGCTTCTACAAAAGAGCAGAGAAAGAGATGACAGGACAAAAATGGTGTTCAAGGACTAGGAAGAGAAGCAGTCATTGGGAGGAACAGCATCTTCTCAGATTTTATTGCTGCTTCTTGCATCTCAAAGATGGACATCACTTGTCATCCTGGGGTAGTCTAGGACTTACACAGCAAACATTTGAAGGATATAAAGAGAAAAAAAGTAGTTTGAGGTGATGCACACAGTAGACATAGGCTTAGCAGGAGCAAAACAGGAAAAGAAATTTCAGACTGAACATCAGGAGACTACTCACACCCTGAATTTTATTGAGAGAAGTATTCTCCAAGAGTGAAAGTGGAAATTCCATTCACTGAGCTATTTATGTGCTCAGAAATTACTTTGTCATAGAGAGAATACTCTGCACTGTTACAGTTGCAAGACATACCGTCATTTACTAGCTTTCTTTAACTCTAACTGAAGAACTGCCTATTACAACTATCAAGAACATCAACTATTACTAGAACTGACACAAGCTTAGACACAAATCCTTGAATTGCTTTTTCTCTTATTTTTCCTATCTTCATCTATTTTTCCTCTCTCTCTAAGCACTGTTTCCAAAGAGTGAAGCAGCGTGAAGTATGGGTGTAACATTAATTTAAAAACCCACCCTGATCATTTTACCATTCCTCAAATTATGACAGCTATTAATAAAAAGCAGTTTTGCTTATTGAACAGAGCTTTCACAGAAGCGGAAGGGCACACTTTCATGTGCCGTCCCCATCCCACATTACACCTGTGTCACACAAGTAGTTTTGACGGTTACAAGACACACGGTCTTCCCAGAAGGCTGAACCTGGTGGCTAATCCTGCTAATCCCCAAAGTACCAATGGTTAGAGGAGCTAAGGCTTGTTCAGCCAGGACTGCCAATCAGCCCAGCTGGACCCAAAGCAGGAGCAGGGGCACCAAGCCCTGCGTGACATGTCCCTGCCCGGTGCCACCTCGTGGCACCCCCAGCCACTGGCAGGACTTCCTCTTTGCTCTCCCAAGTTCCTCGGTGTGCTTCATGTGCTCCTGTCTGTACTGTGTGTCCATCTGCCTTGGCAACAAAGGTTTTAGAGCCCAACAGGAAGAGCAGGAATCTCAGCTACTACTGACATACAGGAGTATGTTAAGGGATAATGCAAAATACCCATTGTTTCCTCGATAATTACATACATGACATTAACTTATTGGCTGCCATTTGACAGCCTGACCGTTTTCTGCACAAAAATGCATTTGAAATTAAGTTGTTGAAAATGGACCTTACCTTCTATCTCTTCCCTTTTCTTCTACCACACTTCTAAAGATTGTAACGTACTTGACAGACTAGATGGGCTTCTCCTATTCAGCAGAATCAGATTAGCAGGTCTTTTAATCTAAAAAGAAACACATCATTAGTTTAATCCTAAGTGCTAAAAGGTGTTGCCATACCCTAAAGAGGGCACTCTCTATTGCAGACATTAAGTACTCAGGCTATTAAGAGCATTAATATTTTGCAGACCTGTAGGACTCTTAACTCTCTGACTCATTGTGTTTGGACACTTCATAGCAAAAACTTTTTCTCTTGTGAAAGAAAGGCTCCTAAGGATGCACAATTAACTCTGTTCCATTCCTGACAGCAGAGTGCATCACAGCAGTTGTTGCTTCTCTCCCTCTCTCTTTCTCTCTGTAAAATCACCCTGATACAGCATCAAAAACAACTGTCATTTCAAAGCACAAGGACTATCAATTCAGTAGGTAGCAGGACAAGCAAGAGCAGACTGTACACAAGTAATTTTATCTGTTTAACTACTTATACATTTATTTTGATGTTTGGAGAGAAACCTCTCTCATTTTTCCAAAACTAGCAATGTAGGTAGTTCTTCCTTTTTAAACTGAGTGTTAGAAATGTGATCAACTGGTCATACTAAACCCCACTTTACTGTTACGTTCAGCTTCAACTGATACCATCAAAAGACATGAACGTTTGTGTGCTCATATATGTTACATATTTTCTAAGATTTTTTCTGAAATCGTGAAGAATCTAAGTATAATTTCTCTTCCAGGGCCATGGGCTTTTTTGTATTCAATAATAAATTCCTTTTTATTGCAAAACAGTCATCCTGAGCTACTCTTCCTTCTTCTACAGCCTTTAGAACAAAGAAAGTGGCAAAAGTCCTGGTGCAGTATTTCTGTTCTTTACATCGATCCAAAAACTTTTCTATCTCCTTGACATTTACAGTGGTTTTTCAAATCCACAAGTTCTGTACTGGAGGACAAATGAAGTACATCACCTCCTCCACATTCCTCCTCCCAAACTAAATAATTGTCACATCTCTGGGCTTTGGGATAAAAGCACAAATTTTTAAAAGTCATCTCATTTCACCTTAAAGTCCCTTCCCAAATATAATTATAAATTTCTAAGCCAAACACCAGGGAGACTTTTTTAAACTTTAATTTACTGTGGGTCCATCAACTTTGACCACACTTGAAGGTACATTTTCTCCCCATTAGTTCTGTCTAGTCAAAGAAGCTCACGTAGCAATGACGCATCTCTTGCAGATAAGGGTATCCGCTGATTTGATTTACTAAGGAAGCTAAATTTATTATGCAACATTTTACAAGTATAATTCTGCTTTCTCTTGATGGTAATAAATTCGATATCAACTCCCATGAGACAAGAGAACCAGTCCTTTTATTATCCAGACATGACCCCCAGAGCCAGATTCCATTTTAGAGACGGGAAATGACCGTATCTCTGATTAAAAGGGAAACTTTAATCAAATAAAGTGCCTCATCAAGTGAGAGCCAAGATTCCAATACTCCTGACTGCAGTACAGCAATGATCCAAAGTCATATCTGCCCCCAACCCATTACCGCCTACTGCAAACGTGATATCCATCCCAAACAGGAGGTGCATCCTTCAGCCATTTCCTCATCATCTGGGTAGCTGCTCCTCCTGTGCTCACAGTCCTGTGCAGAAACATGTTCTCAAGAAGCTACCCCAGGGTCTGTTTGAGGAATCAGGGGAGGATGGACTTTGTAGTGTTTTTTCCCAACTGAATCAGTCTCACAGGTGACAAGTATCTTGACACCATGCAGCCAAGTGCAGCAGCCTTGGCTTTTAGCTCAGCACCCTTCCAGTTAGACTCTTCTATTCCTTCAGACACTTTCCTTCTACACCCTGAAATTAGCTTTTGAAGCATTTAGGATAATAGCTTATTTAGAGTCCCAGGTCAAGAGCTTTATCCCGATTGTCAGTGGTGCATTTCTGCAGTTTTACAGTGGATGTAGTAAATAACAATGGTAACAATGACAATATGGATGTCTGGAGGTAATGTTTTTTTAACTATGCTCTAAGGCTCCACTTCTGTGTAAGCAGAATCGGATCTGTATGCTACTCCATGCAGGGATCCATCTTTAAGTCTTTCTGGCCATCTAGAATATTTTCTCACAACAGAGCAAGATACAGCAACTGACAGATAAATCATTTCCCTTTCAGCTGTGGAAGCCCGGCTACGCAAGCAAATGAAGTTGCCCAAACTCCACGTCCACTCAGGAATTGCTCAGCTGAGAGATGGGATTTCATACAGCCTTCTGCAGAGATCCTCCTTGGATCAGCCCACATTTCATTTCTGCTACAGAAGCAATGATACGCCGCTTTGCACTAAAGAGTACTTCTCAATACCAAAGCCTCTGCGCCGAGTGAGGCCCCCTGCTCCGCAGCTCTTCCAGCTGCCGCACCGGCCCCGCAAAATGCGGGTACTGTGTAACACAACCGCACTAGAGGATTATTTCCCTGGTGTTTGTCTGTGTGTTAAAAACACGCTCGCACGCAGGAGGACAGTTATCGTGTTGCTCTCTGATTTCCAATGAAGCTTCCGTGGTCTCACTCCCCCGCCCCCCCGCCCCGAGGCGTGGCAGGGCTCAGCCCAGCCCTGCTAACCCTGTTCCCGATTAGCCCAAGTTCCCCCGAGGGCCCCCACACGGCTACGCCGTTCACGGGCGGACCCGCGCCTCGTGTTGGCGAGCAGCCCCGAGCAGCTCTCGGGTTAGACGGCGGCAGCACGGCCCGTAATCGCCGACCTCCGCAGGCTAGCCGGGCTCCGCCGAGGCAGCGGCCACGCAGAGCTGAGAGGACACGGGGCCGCT
>WAAG01056778.1:0-12359 GCA_013390105.1 Tichodroma muraria | reverse complement strand
CCTGTCACCTTTCATAAAGCATTAATCCTCCATTGAAGTAAATAAGTAATGAGGTGTGAAACACCAGCACATTCTAGCATGCTGAAGAAAGAGACCAGACTAATCATTTTGTCTATGATGGTAATTGTAACTGCTAAGATATCTTTTATTTTACAGCTCCCTCATTCTTTCTCTCTCCTAAAGCTGGCTTATCTGCCTGGCACTCCTGGAAGCCTCTGCCTTCTGTCACTTTGCTAAGTGCACATACCAGCTGATTTAATCCTTTATTAAATTAGATACTGAATTAAAAAAAAAAATAAAAAGGGGAGAAAAAAAAAAGCCATACAGTATGAGCAAAGGAATCCAGTTTCTCAGAACTATAAATTTCAAATCCATCTGGTCTGGGAGGGGGACAATAAAAATATGTGGAAAGTGATTAAGAAGTACTCTGCGATACCCACTCTAGCTAGCTACCACAGGTCCTGTGGGTCCATCCACCCTGTGCATTCATACCACAACTAAGCAGCTCCAGGAGATGCATAAATGAATATCATTGCCTCCAGCGAATGTAAGAGAAAGCAGACCGGCAGTCACTTGCCCAAGGTGACGCTTTAAATCAATGTTAGAACTGGGAATAAAATTCCCAAATCATTTTGCTTTCCTTGTTCAGGCACCATTCAGTGGATTGCAGCACAAAAAAAAAACCAAAACAAACAACCCAAACCAAAAAAAAAACCCCACCCCAAACAAACAAAAAACCCCCAAACACAGACAAAATTAACAGTTTGGTGTAAAGGGAAAATTATTTCATGACAGGAGCATTATGACCAGGCTAACAACAGACAAATAAATGCATTCAGGATCAATCCGAGCACTCACCTAAAATGGGATAGCTGATAATCCCCAAAGAAAAGTGGGTGATTTAAAAGCTCTGGGCATTATGAGCATACCAGTTCAAGAAAAATGCAGGCACACTGTGGCCAACAGTAACCACTTCATTACTTACAGTACATATACTCTCTATATACATGTGTTTGTGTATATATATACACACATACAAACACAGACACAAAATACAGCTTTCCATGATGATTCATTAAGCTTAGAAGTGAAAAGGAGCTGCACAGTACTTGAAAGGATGACACAAATGGAGATAGCAAGGCTCAGATGCATGCCCCAGTCAGACATCGGCAGGATACAGAAAATCAGAGCTATAAATAAAGGTTAGAAATACACAGGAGTCACTGGTGCAATAGGCCGAGGGAGTTGTTTCAACATCCTGGCATGCTACACAGAATGATCTTTAAAATCCATTGAAAAGGGAATATATAGTGAGAGTGAAAAGGCAGCAAATGTAAATGATTAAAGGAAACAACCTCCCACCCAGTTAATGCTCTGCTGGATTATGTTCTGCACCTACACAGATTCAAACTGATACCAAGGGGGCACCAACACACAGAGTGATTTTTCTTACTCTCTTCTTTTTTGTTTTAAATACCAAAACAAGGTTTCTTAAGAGCCACAATTAAAATGCAGTTGCTAACCCTAAGAAGGCATGGAAGGAATTTTTCATGAGTGAAGTTTTATTCATAAATCAGTAATCCAGGGATTCTTTTATGTTTCTCAAGAAGCTTTAAACTAACCAGCTCAATATTTGAATGGATGGCACATCTGGGAGTGGCTTGAAAATGCCATTTACTGAATATGTAAGCAAAAGGCTCTTAGGGTAGTTTTTTGATGCTTGAGGAAGAAGTCTTTGAAGAGACCATATACAGTGATTATAAGGGCAGGGAGTAAATTTATCAGTCTTAAAGGAGAAGGGAGTTTACTGCCCTCAGACTGTGACAGAATCAGTCTTTGGAAGTGTGAGATGTATGGCATTTGGGTAAATGTACTGGATCAAGCCAAAACATAAGCCAAAATGTGGATGAGACCACACGGGGGATTCAGAGACAACTCAACAACAGCATGTCAGGGGATGGCTTGTGACCTGCAAGACAGGATGTAAAAGGTACAGTTAAGCCTGGGTGAGAGAGCCAAGAAGTAGGAATGCACAGAGCTACCAGAGCATTCTTTAAAGAATACAAATCCTGCTCATTTACCACAAACAAATGGAGATCTGCAAGTCAAGGAAGGGATGAATGGAACAAACCAATTGGGGCAGCAAGACTGCAGTCTGAAGAGGGAGCTAACAGGCTCCAGAATGTGTTGTCCACATCCCACCCTCACCTTTGCTAATGACCCAGCACCAACAGCCCTTTCTCCACAGTATTTTCTGCCCAACTGCCCAGCTCCTGGCATCATTTTGCCAAACATGCTGCCCTTGGTTTTCATGAAGCCCTACATTCTCCATGAAGAGGAAAGGCAGAGAAGACTTGAAAATGTTAACCCTCAAGAGTTAGAAACTAAAACCATGCATTGCTCCCTGTGCCATGCCTACAGATGTGGTTGGCATTCTCCAAGTATCCCTCCAGGACATGCCAGTCAGAAAGGCAACTGGTCTTATGCACAGCCTCAGGAGAGAGCAGATTTTTGGGATCCTGGTTTGGCACCCAGACAAAATTTAGTCATGATCCAGATCAAGACCAGAATTCTCCATTTAAATCTCTCTTTTGCAGGCACAACTGTCATGTAAACAATCATTTAAACCCCATTTTCTTTGGTAACTTTTTTAGGAGGAGAACAATAAGATGGCATGTGTGACTGCAACCCATCTCAGCCACCCGTGGGAACAGAGCAAACAATGAACTTTTTTTCATCATTTTTTGCTGTTGACTTAAAAGCAGAAATTCCTTTTTCAAACAATTTTTATGCGTCGTCATTGTGTCCTGGACAAAGATTAAGATCCACATAAACTACAGATTAGTTTGGAAAGTTCAAGTGTCATAAATCAGTTGGATCAGAAATTCTGAAAAAAATAGCATAAAGCAGCAATGATGCTTGTTGACAGAGCAAACTGAAATCCTTTAAAAAAGCAACTATTCCTGAAAAGTCAATTATGCACTGTCATTCTTAGTAGCCAATTCAAGACAGAACATGACAACACACCAGACATTACCAGCTGTGAATCTTATCTCAGTCCCAGGGGAAGAGGGAAAGACAAAAACTTTAGATTATGTGCAATATCATACAGACAAACCAAAACAGGTTAAGTAAAGAAAGTGGAGGTTTAAACAGCTACTGAAACCATGAGCTCAGCTGAATGACAACATGTATGTTACATTAGTTTCCTCTTTTCCAAATGCAATACAAGGTGTTGGTCGCAATCTTCTGAAAGCTCTAAAAAACTGTGCTGTAGTTAACAAAGATTAACTACAAAACAAAGATTACTACGGGGTAAGTTATGAATACCTGGATTCACCCTGGTGTTAAAACTCCTCTCCAGCAGCAAGAGGTGCTTTGCAAGAAAAATTCAAATCTTTGGAAAGTGCATCCTCTGAAACATCATGCTTCAGTGCCCCTGGGTCCTAAGGATCTTCAGTATAATAGCAGTCAGCTGTATTTTCATTTATGAGTTTTAAACATTACTACTGTAAAAGCTTCAAAGCCTAACAATAAAGTGCTTACACAAGATCAAAGCTTTCAAGCTTTTTATTTATGTACTTGATAAAAAATATAACACTGTGTCGTGGTTTCATTGTGAACCAGACAGGAAAAAAACTATCAATTTGGGTTGCCAAAAGAAAAAAGAATTTTGTAATCAAGAGCAAAGCAGGTTTAAACTTGAAAAGAACAGACTTTTATTAACTAATACAAAAAGGAAAGAAGGAGAAGAAAAAAAAACAACTAACAAACTCTTAGAATTAGAATGAAACCTTTCAAACATTCTTCCTCTATTACCAAAATTTCTCTCACTCTCATTAACAACATACAGAAATTACATTTAGAAACTTTCAGTCAGTTTTTCAATTCTAGAATAGTCTTTCTTCAATTCTTCTAGAGATTGGAGCATCTTTTACTCGCTATGGAACTAAAAACTGAAACAAAACAAGACAAAACAAACTTTTCATGATAACAGCCGCCCGGAAAACATTTATATCATGAAAATTCCTCCCATATTTACAGCTCTTTAATAGCTGTACTTCTGGGCCATAATCGATCCATGGGGTTTTTTTTTTTAAAGACAAAACTGTTCAACAGCAAAAGTTCTCTTCTTCATCTTCTTCTCTAGGACAAAATTTCATTGCTCTGTCTAAATCTCCCAACAGTCACAATCATCTCAATACTGGCCCCGTCAATATAGTGTTCTTTTGCTCAGATTTACAATTTGAACCGTTCATCTCCCCATATTCTTTTATGGTTTAAAGGAAAATTGTCTCATTATATTACAGTCCATCACCATAGCTTATAAAAGATTTTAATGTAAAAATAAAACAACTCCTTATCTCTCCTCCACTTAAAATATCACCTTCAATTTCTGACTGTAGAATATCCTTACGCAGTTTCTCTATGTGTCTTCATTCTGTCCTTTCTTTCACTCCGGAGAGGATAGAAGCTTTCTGGTTTCATCTGAATACTTAAGAAGTTCACAAAAAGCAGCAGCCATGCCAAAGCAGTCACATTTACTAAAACAAGCCGTGCTGGGGCTGCAGAGCCATTCCTGGCTATAGTTCTGGCTGGATTCTTATGGTTAGAGAGAAAGAAAGTTAGTGGGTTCTTCTTTCCACCCCTCGGTCTCATTAGGGTTAAATTAGTCCAGAGTGAACTCCACTCAGAAAAGCCATCCCCGCCCGATCTGCGTGATCTTTCCTGGCTCCAAGACAGCCCTGAGGAAAATTCTCTCACCAACCATGCTCAGGAGAAGAAAACTTGAATTCCATCAGCCAGATATCAGCAACGTATCTCAGAGTTTGGCTCTGCGGTCTTTTTTTTTTAACTTTTTCCCGGTCAGCCTGACTTGCTTCCCCCTCCCCCCCCAGGCCCGACGGCCATGTGGGGGAAGGGGGAGCAGAGAATGTTCGGCAGGAGCTCTTACCTGAGCCTCTGCCGGAAACCAAGAGAGAGATGATTCCTGGGTTTGCATTTAAAAAAGGTGTATCGTAAAAGGCGTACCCACGCTTTCATTGGTTTTATCAAATGTCAGTAATACACATTGGCCAATCACGGCCAAACTACTACACACTGCTAGCCTTTAAGATGCCTGACAGCTATGTTCCTCTTAACAAGATCTCTTTCTCTAGTCCCAGTGCCTGATGGGAATGTGAGATATTTCTACTGTGAGATGTTACCTAACACTAATTGGTCTAAAGTTCAGATTTCTCCTACATATTCCTTAGGGCAGGCCACAGAGTAGACCTGAAAAACAGCACCTTCATCTTAAGATATATATAATAAAAGCAATCAGGTGCTGCAGCGACTTCTACTCCATAGGCAAGATTCTTTGCAACAATTTAAATAAATTATTAGCAAATTAAAAGATTTTTCATGTCACCATCCTAAGGTGCTTCACTATTTTCCTTTGCAGATAACAATTTACCTTTTCCACCACAGTAAGAAAAAAAGCAGAAAAACATATAGCGGAAAAACAAAGGAGCAACAAAAAGACAGCCTTGCCAAATTCACAGAAATGTGTTTGTTTACCAAAAAACTTTGATAAAAAGGAATCTTCTACCTGTGGTTCATATTTCTCATGGGGTGTAGGGTAGGGTAGGGTAGGGTGGGGTGAGGTAGGGTAGGATTAGGATTCCATCTTGAGAAAGCCCTTCCTTTAAAACCAAGATGAGGAAATCTGTAAGGCATAGTATAAGGAGTAAGCCCATCAGCTGTGGTCAGGAATCAGTGGGTATTGCTACACAGGTGCAATGATGTAAGGAAAAAACAGTAACTGTAACTGTACATTAGAATTTGTATCTGATATATAACATCCTGGAAAAGATAAAAGATCATCTCAGCAAGCTTGAATGTCACCTCTGAAAAAGAAAGATGAACACTTTTGTAGAAGGTTACTTCAGGGTCATTTGGTATTGACAACTTTTCACACAAGGAAGAAATTATATCCAAAAACTGAAACACAATATCCCATTTCAATGTCATTTCCTAATAAGCATGTAAATAACTCACAGCAGTACCCCATGGTGAGGCAAAGCAGACAGCTCTTCATACTTTATATATTCTGTGTGCCAATTACTTTTTTTTAACCTTGTGATACCATTGGACTCAGAAGGTGGTAAGAAAGCACATGAAGTAACAACATACTCACTCCAAATAGCCTTACAAAGGCAGAACATACAATCCTAGAGAAATATCCAATTAATAACTTTGCTTTTAGATCTTTAAAGATGCAATACAATGACACTCATTCACAGAAATTACATTCAGCTTTTCTCTGGTATGTATGACTAATGTGTTTTGCATGCCAGAATTAAATCAATTTTGTGTTATAATGTTGACTGATATATAAAATGGTTATGAACATGAAAATAGTAAACTGCGAATGAAAAATCTATCTAGAATGGGGAAAAGGCTCAAAAGTTGTGGTGCAGGCATAACTGGAATCAGATAAGGAGAAAGGAGGCTCTTAAGAATTCATATAAGGGGGCATTCATGTAAGGGGTATAGGATTTTATACCCTGCTCCCGTATTAGTTTACTCAATAAAGCACAGGACCTAACCTATTCAGAGAGTGACTCTTAATTTTTAACATGATAATATAAATGCTTTTCTTGATGCACAAGATTGAATTAGGAGTCTGAGTAATTAAAGAGTGATAGCTCTATGGGAATAAAAAGGGTTGTGGCAACAGCTTGTAGAGTCAACAGGAACTGAGCAATAATAAAAGCAAAAAGCTACACTTATAGCCAAGAACAGGAGAAAAGGAATTTGTTTATCAATGTATATCCGAGAGGTGTACAAATAAGAGCAGGTGCCAAATCAGAAGTATAATTAATGCCTGGAAGTATAGATTCTTTTACTACCTCCTGCTTCCCACCAAGAACATGCATGCTTTGGGACTCTGTGCCCACTCTAATGCTCCAGAATTAATTAATTAATCAATTAAAGTTATTAGATCCCCAATTCCAGGACTTCTGGTATTTTCCAGTCATGTGTGGAAAGAGTTCATAATTAACCCACAGGCAGTAATGCAAGACAGTGATGAAGTCTGAAGAGCTCTAGGCTTGTCTGGATACATGTATCCCAGATGATGTTGCTGACATGATGACAACTGTTCCAGAATGAATCTATGAGTTAAGGCCAACACATAAAAAATAGTGTTTGTCTGTATGTACATAAATGGAAGGGTTTGCAATTTTAAGTAGACAGCATATTATTTAGTACAAGAAGCACTAGGAATGATGATTGCACAAATAATTCATAACCCTACCAGAAGGAATCAGCTGGCATGAAAGCAGTATCAAGACAGGGACATTCTATGTATTTCTTCAACTTAGAGCTCTGAAGCTTTACAGACAAAAGTTATTCAATATCTGATTATATTTAACAAAAGAATACTGAAGATGTAAAACCAAGATGTAGTGTACTTTGTCTTGAGGGGTACTATTATGAGGGCTAGACACTAACAAATACACACAATCTAAGACCAGTGTAGAAGGCTTATACACAAAAGCAAAAAGCTAGTTCAGCCTTTCCTAACATTTACAGGTAATTTAAACACAGAAGACTTACAGAGAAAGTGATGGGATTACTGTTGCTATAGTTATCAAGACTATTTTTCTTAAAGTCCCTAAGTAATTTCAGCACTTGTCAAAGAATTTTTGAATTGGAAGAAACAATAGATTTGTGCATACAGAACAAAGAGAAGGCAACCCCAGCACAATGCCTTTTTGATCAGACAATAAAAATACTCTGATACAGAAGGAATTTTACCAAGTGCATGAGCTACTGAGCAGTGAAAGCAAAAGATGTTAAATCATAAATTCAAGGCAGTAAATCATATTTCCCTTCGTGTCTGGCTTTGTGGGGGAAAAAAAACAACAACAACAACAACAAAATAAACCCAACAAAAAAACCAACAAAAACCAAACAAAAAACCAGGGAGAAATTCTCTAAACCAGAGCCTGGTATGCCAAGAATTTTGTAGAAGGGTGCACATACCAATGGCAAAATGAACACTGCAGTGAACATTTAATCACACTAGGAATGTCTCGGATCAGCATTAGCAAGGAAAACACCTTGTCATGCAGCAGGCTAGAACACAACACTTAAGTGAACATCAGAGTTTACACTCCAATTCTTCATGATATTAGTCTGAATAGAAAGGCACCATGCTTTTTCTCTAAATGACTTGATATTTATTCTTTACACTACTGTAGGTAGAAAATTGCAAAACAAAAGAAAAATGCTAACAGAACCCAAACAAGACACATACAACCCTGTAATATTCCCCTGGTCTCCCTGTGCTTCCTTCAGTGGAAACACAGTTGGTTTTACTCCTACAGACTGTTCATATATACATTATAGCCCAGTCCTGTGGATAATTAAAGTAAACTTGGAGCAAGTTATCCGACTGAGGCCAATGAGCATGCCAACAAGCATACAATCACACAAACAAATGTTTACAGGTTGAGTTTGACAATAAAAATAAATTAACTCAGATCTCTTAAATTAGCTATTCCAATTAAATTTTAGCAATGCACATACTTCCACTAATTGGAATATGGACAGCACGCAAGATGACTACTGCCTTCTGGAGACTGAGGAACTCCTTTCTGGACTTTGTCTTGTGCAACATATAAGATCAATGTAGTGCCATGCCAGGAGCTGGACAACTTTATCTTATCTCAACAGAAGCACGGTAACAGCCTTTTAATAAACAACAGACATTGGTGCTAAACAGGCATTACTCATTTCTTCTTCTATATTTTATCCCTCTGTCACTGGAAGCTGAACAATCCCTAACGTAAGTAACAACTTTAATGACATAAGTGAACTGTACGTATCTACCCTCTGCATAGGAAAAGGAGTGTTGCACTTAGTTGAACAACTTAAAGATCCATTTAACATTGCTATGTATGAGAACTAGGATGAATGAAACATAAACAGTGAAAAATGCAAAGAAGACTCTCAGTTACAGGGTCAGTTCTTCAGGGTTATTCAGGTGCAAGGCAGAGACACAGGTTAATCTTCAATCCCCTTATCCCAGAAGAGGTCTGAATTATGTTGCTGAAATCCATGCACAATTTCTGAGGAAACACAGGGGCATTAAGGAGGGGATTCACAAAGGCCAGCACACCAACTAAAAAGCTGCCTTAAATAGCCCAGGTGAAACAAGGAGAGGAACTCAAGCCCTATCTCTTTCTAGGACTTAGAAAAAATTCTTTCAGCTACTGGAAACGACTTTATTCTACTCAGATTTCTATATATGAGCTCTCTCTTGGAGCTATGCCTCCACAAAATATTTACAAACACAGCTGAGGGGGCACTGCTTGTATAAACCATAGATGAGCTTATTAGGGAAGTGTCTATGACATTAAATCTCAAGGAAGTATCCTACCTGTTACCCTCTGGGGTGATACCAACATCACACTATTTCATGTGAAGAGCCGCACCTCGCTGCCAGCAGCTGGCAGGGGCGCAGCCCTGTCTGACAGGTGTGTGCTGCAAACGCCCGCAGGACTCGGTGCCGCGGGTGAAATCGCCGGAGAAAGCCCTGGCCGTGCATCCCAACAGCAGCGATGGGCTGAGAGAGGCGCTGCGCTGCTCGGCACGGCTGACAGGCAGCCTGGGACCCGCCCAGAGCAGCCTCTGAAGAGTCCGGGGCGCTCCGACAGCAAGAGCTACAGTGCCTGGGCACCTGGCTGAAAGCACAACCAGCAGCTTGCAGGGGAACGATTTAAGGCTCCCCATTTAAAATCCAGGCGCTTGCAAGAGGAACGCCCTCAGAATCCTCAGTTCATTTCTACTGCAAACAGCTGGACAGCATTTCTAGCTACAACCTGAAGTTGCTTATAAAACAAGCACTTTGCAGATGTACTCATAGATCCACCATGAGTACATTAACCAAGGGGATGATTGTCACCCTAACTGCACCAATCACTGGTCAAGAATATGAATATTAAACTAATCTTATGTGGGATGCAGCAGAACTGGATCACAGGGAAATAAATGATTTTTTAATTAAATGGAAGAGGAATATGAATAAAGAGCAAGTCACTTTCAAAAGCTGAGCAAACAAAGCCATTGCCTACAGTGAATAAAATTATATTTAAATAAATATTTTCTTCACATAGAAATACTTAAAAATACTGGCTTTCCTTTTCATTCCAGCTTTTCTTTCTCAGTGATTACTTTGCTAAGGATTCCTATGCCCCTGCTTAAAGGCAGCACCAACTGCCTGTAGAGAGATCCTACCTGCCACCAGAACCAGTCAGAGATGCCGGGGGCTGGCAAGGGGCTTAGTCAGCCCTTTATCTGTCAAAATCCTTTTAATCATTCCTAGACATATTTTATTAGAAAAATCATAAAATGAAACAGGCTTTTTGTTAAAAAACTCTGTTAACTACAGATGAAAGCTAAGACTTTTCAAAGCATAGATACAGGATTAAAATCACCTTCGTTAAAGCCAAGGGGAGTTACCCTTGACCTTGACAGGAGAAGGTTGAGTGAGTTTGGGTTAACGATGAGTACATTTGAAAATCTCAGGCAAAGTGATAAAACAGTAAAATTAAGAAGGCTGACAGAAAAAGTGGTGCACTAATATTGATTTATTTACTTTGATCCAGTGCATTAATGCTTATTTCCTGCACATACTAACCCTATAGCATAAATCAAATTGGCTCCTTCTCTAAATGTAAATTGGAAGGAACACCAAAGCTTCACTTCAGTTTGCAGCAGCGGAGATCATCAAAACACATGTACAACTCCTTGCTTACCCATCAATATATGAGTTTTTCTCATTTGCAAGAATGAATTACTCAGTTACAAGTTTTCTCAGTTACTCTGGAGCATGTGTTAGTGTGTATCTGAGGAGCACAAAGGACATTAATTAGCATCAACAAATTTATTCACCAAAAAAGCAAGAGCAGGAAGAAAAAAATAAACTCTAACATTATACTGGAACAATGGCCTAATGGGAAAAAGAAGCAACAAGACTGGTTTTCTGTTTACACAATTGCCAAATAGATAAAAATTGGCTTTAAAAGTCTTGTATACAAAACAATAAATCTTCTAACAAGATAAACTGTATCATTTGGAGGTAATGAGTGATACTTGGGTGCTCTAGTTCTCCTTCACATAAACAGATATATGACTGTAAACAGATCTGGAATGAAAACTTAGTTGCATATGACAGTGCTGGGAGGGCTTCAAGATACACTAACTATGTGTAATTAACTGTATCCTAGAGAAACCTCCTGACCTTTGCCATACAAGTGACATTTCCTGGTGAGAATTAAGTCACACCACTGCTGATATTCTCAGTTGAAAGGCAAAAGGAGTGTGGAGTCTAAACTTGCAATAGCTTTCCAGATGTGGAGGTTTTTTTCTTTGAAGGTCAAGTCAGGCTGCCATGTCAGTGCAGGGAAGACAGCACAGCACTCCTTCTTTCACCAGAGAGAACATTTTAGTCATCAGTGGCAAGGTCTTTTTCCTTCTCTGGTCAACAGGAGTCTGGCCTCTTCACTGGAGTCAAGACTTCTACTGAGAGACACTACACAGTATTTTTACTGACTTGGGGAGGTTATGCAGCCTTCACAACCCAGGTAAGTTAAGGTGAATGTGTTGTCCACTTGGTTGGTTTTTAAACAGCATGCATAGACTTAATTTATGAAAGACAACAGATTTCCCCATGCAATAAAAATACAAAAATTAAATTAACATTTTCAGATGATGCTACAAAGCAACTGTGAAGGTGCTAAAAGAGGAGCTGGTTAGCTCTGAAGGAGAATATTAATGAAGAAAAAAATTCATAAAAATAAGCCTAGAGAATCTTAAGTAGAAAGTTTTCTCAGTTACTCTGGAACGCCTATTAGCATGCACCTATGGGCCACAAGAGACATTAATTAGTATTGACAGAATGCCTATATTGATGATATAATGCAAAAATAACAACTGCATCTTCTTTTTTTATCCTCACAAGTGGCTTTAGCAAGCTGCAGGATCAAGTCCTTACAAGAAAGTTTCCAGCTCAAGAAAACAATTATCATTGTCTGTACAAAACTTCTTCAATGGTCGCAAACAACACCAACGTGGGAAGTTGACAATAACTAACAAAAGGCATCTGAGATCTCAAAAAGAGATCAAAAATCTCAAAAGACCTCAAACCATTTTCCGGTTTAGATTAACCTGAAAGAAATCTAATTCAAACACTCCCATTTAGTTAAAAAAATACATTCTTAATCTGAAGTCACATATACACATCCAAAGTACCCTGTGTCAGCAGCAGTTGTATTTGGAATAAAATTCTATATACTGAGCTCAGAGAG
>WAAG01056777.1:31062-42436 GCA_013390105.1 Tichodroma muraria | reverse complement strand
CAACAGTCAGAAAACAAAATAATGAGAGATAAATTCACAATACAACGGAGAAACCAGAAACGCAAGGAAAGGTGGGAATTCCAGTTTCACTTTTGATTATTGTAAGGAGGCAGCTTACAGATGAGAACTGCATGCTCACTCTTTACAGAGAGCCAACTAACTTTCACCAAAGACACTGAAAAAGAATAAATGAAAGAAGAAATTAACCATTTCATTACTTCTGGCACAATCATCTAAAAATACCCTAGGAATCAATGGTCAATCAGAAAAACATACTGAGTTTAAAAAAGGTAAGAAAAAATGTAGTTAAAACATCAGCTGAAGCAGCATGTTTAGAAGAAAAAAAATTTTTCCAGGTAGCAGAGGGATGTAAGGATGGAACGGGAAAAAAATTAGAAGGAAGGTCCAAAGTTAGATCCCAAAATTCATTAAAAGCCTGATTCCTTAAAAGTACTGCTGAAGCCAGGAGGGAAAAACCCAAAGAAGAAGAAAAAAAGATAGGTTTTGGTTTGCATCCAGTACGGGAGTGGAGAAGAAGTCAGAGAAGACATGGATACTGGACATTAGGAGATGCATTTCCTTCTCTTTGGAGAAAATATGGACTTTTATATTTTTTGCTTTCTTTGGGCTATCACCAAAACCAGCCTCCTTTTTTTTTAAAGTTTACATTAAATGATCAAGAAATGTTTAACTGGCAAGTTGATGCTGCAAAGTTATTGAGAAGAACGCATTTTAAAACAGTCGTGAGTGGTTGTGCAGAGTGTTTTCCTAGTCTGACGTGTCTCAGGAAACCCAGACTGAGATCCTGACACCCCTGGAGTGGAAAACAGCACAAGAAATCCACCTAGTACCTATTGACAAAGAAATTATTCACTAAGACCATGATTTTGACAGAAAGTAGCTTCCCACACTAATAATTTCCAAAAGATTTTGAAGTTGCCTTGCAGCCTTTCAGTGTAGAGCCCAAATGTCCCCTTTCCATCCAGCCCCTGACTTAGGAAAGCAAGGCAAAATGTGAAATGATGTAATACCACAAATAACAACTGCCACATATGGTTTTACTCCTTAAGGAAGGCTTAAAGCATTGGAGGTGCCCTTCTATTATAGATAAATTACATATACATCTTGAGTATTGAGCCTCAATACTCAAGAGATACATATGTTGAGCCTCAGGCCCACCAACAGCTATTTGGCACACACCTCCCTAAAGAAGGAAGGACTCCTAACAGAAATTCCATAGCAACCTCTTTCTACTCACAGTATGGAACCACGGTGGGATGCAGAGGAGAAAAGTAGATCTGCATTAATTTCAGTGGCCTGAGTATATAAAGTATTTACTTCCCCATCGGCTAAATGAAAAAGCCTCAAATGTTCACGTAGGTAACAAAATAAGAAAAAAAACAGTGCATACACACAACATATCAGATTAAAGTTACTGGAGAAAGCTGTCTCTGTGAACCTCTCTGCTTATTCCAGTCTTTTTTGGGCTTAAGTCAAACTCAAAAAGAGAAAAAAATCATAATAAATATATGTATATGTTGTAAAAATGGTTTTTCACAGTCCTTCATGATCACATGATGAAGAACCTGAATAGCTTATAAACCACTGTAAAGTAGATGGGGAGGCTCACAAATTTGGGAGCTGAAGATGATCTGAAGATACTGCCTATCGCTTTTTTGTGGCAGAAAACATCACAAAAGGAAGCATCAGAGCTGAGAGACATCTGAAAGTAACGGGATTCCCCATCAGCTGAGCCTTTGCTAGCTAAGCAAGAGACTGTCCTGTGTCTGTTAAGTACCTCTGCTCTAGAGAGACACCTCTGAGGATCACTTCCAACCCAGGACAGTAATGGCTTGTGAGGGAATGTGTGAGCTTTCATTCATAGGGCGTTCCTGAAACTTCAGACCTTCTCTGAAGAAAGGAAGGGAGCTGCTGGCCCAGTCTCAGTTTAGGCACCAGCTGCTCCATGACAGAGGGCACTGATCTAACTAGAGGCAGACCAAGTAACTCTGTGAAGCCACAAACCTCAACCTAATATCACTGAATCTGATGAATGCAAGTACCATTTTACATCAAAGGTACCTTGATTTTGTTCTTAATAGAAACAGCACCATCATTGTCCCTTGAGGGAAAAAAAATCAGAAAGAGGTTGGTAGAAGTCTTCAGATATCAGTGATAAAGCCCTGTTCTCATGGACTCCTTTCAGCAGCATTCAGGTGTATTTTTAGGGATTCAATTACACTGAAGTAACTGGTGAAGGGAACTGTAGTCACACAGAAGTTGTCAAATGTGTTTCTCTGCATACATACAATACCCACAAAGCTTACAAAATCCAGTCACAACAGAGGAAATACTCTAAACATATTTTAAGAGGTTCTGTCAGCAGTCTAACAGCAAGACTCATTCACATTTATAACTCATGAGGAAAAAGCTGTTTTCTGTCCATGCTATATGAACAGATTTTATTTGGTCTACAGCTCATATTTAAGTTGCAAGGAAATAAGTCATCCTGTCTGAATTAGCTGGCAACCCCCATTCATGGTATTGAGAATAAATATTTGATTGGGGCTGATTAACTCTTTGCAGGTTTGTGCTCATGTTTATACATACTACAGATGCATCTTAAAAGACCCTAGGATACAGAGGCCGTTTATCAAACTAGCCAAACATGTTTACCTGGGGGGGAAAAAAAAAGAAAGAAAAGGATGGAAAAAGTGAGAAAAAAACCCTACAAGCCGGCTTCTAGAATTAGTTTGAACATGATGATATGTTGACACTTTCATTCAAAACCGGACTGGACAGGAGGATGGAAGATAGTAAATCCTGACAAGTTGAAATGTAAATTAAGATGTTTTGTCTTTACATTTGCCTACCAGAGAAATGTCTACAGAATAACAACTTGGGCTTTAAATGAAGTTCACACCTCATCTGCAGGCTTAGAGAATACCAGACTAGAGCACCAAGACTAGATTGTTATTAAACAAAGAGGTGCCTGGGAGCTGAAAATCAAAACACTAAATCATAACAAAGACATTATCATTTTACAGCATTTTGGGATGATTGTGCACCGAATGAAACCCTATGGGAGATTATTAATAAATGGCTGTTTGGCATCACATACTGCCTTAGCTAAACTGAACAGGATGTCTCCAAAACTAAAACACACACTTTAGTCTAAGGGGGGAAAAAATGTCTTTCTGTAAAACTGCAGCAAATATTTCCACAAGTCTCTGCAGCCACATCCCCCTCACTCCCTTAAGCTGTCAGGAACTGTTTCCTAAAGCTCCCAGAGGAGTGTGATTATTAAACTAAACACCACAGAGCAGAATGCAAGCTGATCTCACTCTCCATACTCCCATTAAGGGATGGCAGAGAAACGTTAACTGTTCCATCCCCAGTGGCATTTAAATGTTTCTCTCATTCTGTCACACAAAAATAGTGGAAAACATTCCTTTTCTCATTCTCTTTTCATGTTTCTGTCTATGAAAAATAAAGTTAAGAAGGATTTGTCTGTGCTACAAGTCCTATTAACTGTTCACCCCATCACCTATAGCGTAATCTATTTATGTAACATTTTCTAAAACTGTATGGAGCAAACTTTTCCAATGAGCAGCAGGTGAGTTAATGACTTGCTGGTTCTTGTTACACCAGGTTTAGGACAATTAGAGGTCTTGGCTGAATGTTTGCTGGAGTAAGCCTTCCCCTGCATAAAGTGCAAATGCACAGAACTTTTTTAAGAGAACCAAAGGATTATATTATTATATGATTCTTCAGACAATCAAAACACGGGCCACTTGCAGGTGTAACCTTGAGCAGTTTGGCATAAAACAGGCCTTTCACTGTATTGCAACATTTGACACAGCTGACTAGACTGCAGCTCAATGTACAGAGGTGATTTAAAATAAATTCCTATAAATATGAACATTCAGCATTGAAAAACTCTTTTTTAAAATGCCAACCCAGGTAAAATACTAAACAGTCTGCTTTAAATGCAACACTAACATTTTTAAAAACAACAAGTACCTAAGTAGTGCTTACAATCACATTTTAAAACCGAAATTATATTTATAAAGTATTTCTTTAGAGTTTCCAGTTACTTTCTTCATTAATAGACTTGCAGAAAACCACTAATAGGACAGCAGGCTTCCAGAACAGCCTTTTAAAAGCTAATTAGAATATGGCAAACCTCATTCTACACAAGTTCAGTTCTGCTAACATCACAAATGAATCGCTGTGTTCATATGCTTAATCCTCGAGATCTCAAGTTATTCACGTCCTCCTTGGCGTTTGCAGGATTAGAATCTAAGTATGTTGTTTCCTCCCTCTCCTGTTCTGTCAGTAAATGTGGGATCAGGGTTCAGAACATGCCTGATTCTGTTCTCCTAATCTCCAGTAATCTTCTCAGTGACACAGTATCTGTTGCAGAATATTGGGAGGCCACATCAAAGTGGAACAGTGAGTGGAAACATGAAGTTACATCCAAATTTATCAATGCAGGCTCCACATGCTGCCAAAAGGTAAAACAGTATGTGTGGACATCTTCCAGTAGCACTAAATATTAATATTACAATGAATATAAATATTAATATTAAACATTACCTTAAAGTCCGTAACTCCTCTCACAAAGCTTATTTACGAACGGTACAGGTTGTGCAGCCCAGGTGTGCTGCCACTTTACTTTCCTGACAGAAAACTCCAGGTAATTCATGACTCTGTGAAAACTCAATTAACACAGTGCTGTATACAAAGGAGGGTTTGTACAAACATACAGAGTTCTACAGCCTGAAAATTTAATGGGTGGATTCAACCAGCAGAGCCCTCCACAGCATTTCTAAGGGGTAGAGAATAGAAAAGACCATCCTCCTTCAAAGTCACTTGTGTCACCAGGCAGCACAGAGAGAAGAAAAACAGCAAGACAGAACATTTTGGCCACATGCAATAGAAGGCTGGGGCTGACACTCTACAAAGGGCATTCCCAGCTGGAAAAAAAAAATGTGTCTGTCTGACCAACTGCAACGACTGAAGCAGATATGAAAGGTTATGAAAAAGTTCAACAAGGTGAAAAAATGTGTGAGGACTGAGACCTCTCAAATGTGAGTTATGAAAATATATGTCCAAAACCCACCTTCAGCTCAGTATTTGCCTAATACAGCTGTTCTGCTGTCTGTACTGCCACAAGGTCAGATCTAATTAAACAAACCAGAAAGACTATCACTGGCTTCAGGCCTTGCTGAAACTATGCCAAACTTTTACATACATGTATACACACACACACATATATAATACACACTGGAAAAATCTAGATCACATTAATTTAAATATATATATTATATATTTATTTTTTAGAATTTCCAGGGTTAATTGATTCACTAACAGAAATTTTATATTTATAGAAGAAAAACCTCAGCTTTAATTAAGGAAATACAGAAGAGCCTCATCTTTCATGAATCTGGGTCTGCTCTCAAGAGGCTACAGGTTTTAATAAAATAAATATTTCATTGAGTGAGAGTGATATTTCCCAACATCTCTCCTTGTTTGTTGCTTGTTAGGCAATTGTATCAAACACTGCTTATACAGACAGAAAATGCTCATGCTCAATTTTGTGAAACTACGATCTTATTTTGGAGAATGTTCTTTAAAATTCAAAATAGGACAACAGTTGTTGACAGAGCTTAGCAGACTGTTCAAGGAAATGTAGCGTAGTAAAACTATGCTGCTTTTTAAATATTTATATCTTTTTAATCCTTGCAGCAGATAATCCTCTTTGCAGTGGGCAGGAACATGAATGCCTGTGATTGTTAAGTCCTTGCTTTTCAAAATTCAGATTTGCAATTTACTTCTACCCTAAAATCTGATTGCGAGTATTTCTTAAAATTTTGCTTGGATCAATTTACCTTCCGTAAGCAAAGCGCCTGTCTTTGTGGTGGTCCCCAAAAGTATCCCACAGCCTGAGGGAAACACTCACTTCATCCACAACATCTCTTGAGCGTTCAAGGACCTAGAACAGAACACACAGAACATTCTCTTTCCCTCCATCAAACAATTACTAATTTTCTAATTCACCCCATCAAAAGGTCCAAAACATACTAGGTCAAGGGTCTATCTCATGTAGATTTTACCAAATGACGTGTCTTACAAAACAGGCAGAATATTTATCTCCCTAAAAACGGGTTTGAGAAATTACTTCAGAACGAGAGGTGTACCAGACCACGGCTGCAGTAGAGGTCACTCATAAAATACTTGTGAGCTCATTGCTCCATCCTGGCAGGGTAAGGCTTGCCAATAAACAACAGCAGCGCCTGTGCAGCATGTGCTGCACACCTTGCACACCTGCAGTCCTTACCTCCTGGCAGACACGGTACTGATCAATGGCCCAGACTGTTGGGACGTGCGTTGCCAGCAGCTGATACTGAGTCAAGGTTGTGTTGCAGGCTCTCGCACAGATCAGACGAGTCTTCCCCACTGCATTATCTCCAACCACCACGCACTTGATAGTTTCAACGTTGGGTCTTTCGTAGTCCATGTCAATGTCCATTTATCAGAAACTGGAACAAGACAGTTAAACTTGTTTTCTACTTCTGTCAGAGAACAGTGCTGTTTAGAATCAGAGCCCTTTACTTCCACTTCTTGAGAGATGCCTGGAGACAAAAAACTCTTAAGGAAAAGAGTGCAGTAAACTGTCCCAAAGTAAGCCAGCTAGTCCTTTAAATACTGCTCTGTTATGCAAATACACAACTATTTGGACTGCCGTGGGTTTATGCTGTTCACATGCTATTTTCACTTTGGTTTCTGTAAACACAAGCCTGTTTGCAGAAGACAGATCTTGGTGAAACAAGGACAGCTAGCATAAACTTACCTCTTGCTAATACTTTTTACGCCAGGAGGAAAAAAGCCCGGGCATCAGTGGGTTTAACCTGAAGGATACCAGTACAAACCTGCCTTCTGCAATCCTGCCCATTCAGGATTTGATTTAGGGCTGTCCAGACAATATTGCTAACATCAAGTCACACAGATGGCTTTAGCACACAACAAAATTCACTTGTAAAATGAGTCCAGAGACTGTTCACTACAAAACCACAATTCCCATTATATCCTGCAAGTATCACACATTCTTAACTGTCCAAGGAGAAGTTTGTACAGATCATGGACTAAAATGAAACAAAAGAGCCAAGCAGGAACTTGCAAATATACTTATCCATACCTAGAAATTATTTTTGACGTGAAATGGAAAGTGAAGTTTTTTGAAGATGCTGTCCCCGTGGAAGGTTATTATTGAAACTATTTCCTTAAATATTCTATGTCAATATATTGAACAAATGCCTGGATACAAAGGCAAGCTGGAAAAAATGGCTAGTTGAAAAACTAAAACCAACTCATGCATGTTTAGTACAGTCTGTTATTTTCACATGTGGGATCATAATTTGATATATCTGAATTTGGTTTTCTAACGTCTAGCAGTCTGCTGAGCAATCTGGTCTCTGCCAGGGAATTGTAATCAAGGAGGGAGAAAAGGGAAAATGCAAGTCACAATCCTTTTCAGGAAGGCTTGCCTAATAATTATTTCAGCAAGGAACCTGCAGCAATTTAATTGACAAAACACAGGTCATCATCTGGAGTGATGGTGTCCTCTTTTATGAGAAGAAAGAACTACAGATAAAGAAATCCAATGATTTGTTTCAATGCCTTTTTAAATACATCTCATTCACATTTAAATATAGACTATATATTAGTTATCAGGCTGTTTAAAATAACAGATTCAAGCTATTTTGGTGTCCATTTTTCACTGTCAGAGGCACTACGTTCTGATTTAAGAAAAAATCATGTTTAGTAACTACTAGTCAAACACTGATTTTAACTATATTCTTTTCATTATTTAAACTGTTGTACACTAAGAAACGAAAGTCTTTGTTAGAACTCAAGGTTACCCATTTAGATAAAACTTTGAGTACGGACTGCGTGCTAATAACTATAACGGCTAAGGCACATTTGTAATCTTTATTTATGTGTGGAGGGAGGAGTTAGGGACGATACAGACAAGGTGCAAGAGTGGGTTTTGCCACTGCCGTGTCACGCTGATGCTTCCACAGACACCAAATGCTTCTGGAAACGCCGCAGCACAGACTAGCAGACGAGGACACATTTTGAAGTTATCCTGCCGGAGACTGAGACGTGGGCCCGGGCACTCTGCACGCAGGCACAAGCGCATGGCTGCACAAGCAGGGCTCTGCCATCTGCCAGATGCAGAGCAAAGAACAGGGCTCTGCGTAGGCACACGCGGGGGATCGGCCACACGCGAACCCTCACGGCCTCGCGACACCGACCCGCGGGCCTGAACCAGTGAGGACACAAAGCTATTAAGAGACAGCCTTTATCCCTTCACCTGGCTTGTAACCTGCATCCTGAGAGGTTACCAGCCTTGAGCTAAAGCGCTCCAGAGGCCTCCAGCTCCCTGTCTGCCATCCAGCCTGCTGGATGTAAGCTCGCGTGAGGCTGATACCTGGCCGTAGGCTCTGTGCCCTCTCTGTGATTCCACGCACAGGAAGAGGACCAAGAGCTGACTCCTTGTTCCTCCTCAGCACCCGTGGGAAGGATACAGTCATGATATAAATAAAAGGACAAAACCAATACTTTTTCTTCTCCATACTACAGAGAATGTGGCATGTTCATACATGTCACATGGGCCTCATAGGCATGGCCCCAAACGAGTAGCAAAACCCCGAGAGCTTTCAGCACGTGAACTTAAAAAGTTTCAAGTCTGAGAATAAACAGCAACCCCCTTGACATATTATGTGGTATTAAATTACTTCATATTTTATTCATGCATGGACTAGACATCACAGATGGAATGTGGAAATGTTTACAAGGCTAGAAAGCAAAATGAGGAGCATGGCTAGCCAGTGTGTCTGGTTGGTTTTAAACTACCAAGCAGAGATGCCAAATCAATTTTTTTCCAACCCAATATTCCATTAAAATGCCGTTACACAGATTAGCTGTGGTATTATATAACAGTTTAATTTAAAATTCTTCCAAAGTTCTTAAATGATAGTTCTGCAAAAATGTGCTTCAGTCAGTCACAAAATGTGTATTAAGTACAGAGTCTGGAACCTTAAAAAATTTCCAAGAGGACAACAAAGCCAGTTTAAAATTGACAGGCAAATCTAAATAAAAGTAACTAGATAAATCAATGCAACTATCTGAGAATCCTAGAAAAGGAACACACGAAAAAAAAATTAAAAATTACTGGGGTTTTAATTTTCCAATATACTTAATAACTTAATTAAGCAAAGTTATCACAGGACTCAGATACAGCATGCCTGAATGCCCTGCTGTAGATCAATGGCAATCTAATGAAGATATTTTTAGCATGACTCAATACTGCACAGGACAGAGATTAAAATAAACTGGCAATAAAAAACAGAAGTAGAGCTCTGTGGCTATGTTAAGGAAAGTTCTTAAATACCCTCCAGTATCTACAATGTAACTATGTGTTAAAAATGCAGATAATTTTAATATTGTTCACTAGTTTTCAGGAAGGGATTAAAGCCAAAAGAGCTCCTGAAGAGACTGACAGACAGAAGCCTGGACAGATACTTAGATACCTCAAGTAAAACCAGATGCTAACAACATATTACACTATAATCAATTAGCAAAACAAGTTGAGTAAATGCTTACAAATGTAGCCAGATGCCTTCTGGCTACTGGAATGATTAAAGCCAGGAATACATACAAGATCTAAAAGACACAGCCACAGTTAGTTTTTTTTAAAGTAGCCTCTAGGTTAAGCTGGTGCTAAACCTATTATATAATCACACTGATTAAAAATGCTGAGCATGTATTTACAAAACTAGAATTAAAAAAAACCAAACAACAGCAATAACACAACTAAATTTGAGCTATGAAAGTCTGGTAATATCTGGGAAGACCAACTGGAACTGAAACTGAACTGGTTAGACAAGAACAAAGCAGCGTACATAAAGATTAAAAGAAAAGGCATAATATTCTAAGATCAACGAAAAACTTGCTAAAACCAACCTGCAACCAGCAATAGTTTAGTTTACCAGCAAAACAAAGCAGGGTAAAACTATGAGGAAAGTTACTGGAAGTGTGACCAGTCCCAGAAAGGACAAAAAAGCCAGAGAAAGATAGAAAGCCCATCAAATGAGGGACAGCAAGGAACCTACCAGGGAAAAGGTCTGATCAAGAATCCCTGTTTTCCAAAAGAAAGGAGCACAAAATTCAGCTGCTTAATCCAGTTCTAAAGAAAGATGAGCAGATGGATGGAAATGGAAAAAGATACCCATAAGAATAACACAGGATCTCAAAAATCTCTTAGGATGTTCTATTTTTACATTGTCACCTGTGATTGTTTGCAGATGAAGAGAAGACAGAGGCAGCTAAAAAAGCAGGAGATGTGAGCAGACTGAAGATTTAACATAAAGACATTGAATTCATTCCTTTGATTAGCAGTTCAGAAATATTCCAAATAAAGCTGATTTATTTCCAAAGAAATACAGGGCTACTGTTTTGAACCATGGCTTGCAGATGGTTATGGTTGCCAATTTCTTTTTCTGTTTCTTCACCTCAAATTGCTATGGGGTGCTTGGTTTTTCATTTAGTTTTTCCTCATTGCTAAATAAGTTGTTATTATTATCACCATAAAACCGTTGTGGTTGCCATAGCATGCAAGCTGGTCAGCCTCTATAATGAAACACTCCCTTTCTAGAGTAATTTTCCAAAAGATGTGTAGATGAAGCACATCACCTGATTATGGAGTCCACTAGTACAGATTAAACACAACAGACACACACAATCCCTCTAGCTTTGTATTAGTGTAGGTGTATTAATATACAATAGATAACCAGATCATAACCATGAACTTGTTTTAAAAACACAGTTTAATATCTATAAAGCTATGATTGCATTTTTCTCTGCTAGAAACAAGGTGGATGAAGATCCAAACCCAATAGCAAGGTGCCCATGGAGGGTCAGGAATCTACCCCTGTGGATCTCTAAATGCCCACTTTGAAATGTCCTGATGTTTAAATTTCTCACTTAGCATATACAAAACTACGATTCTTTTTCAATGAACAGTAGCTAATTATCAACCCTTTTCTCTTCAGCACAAACAAATCACAAACACCATGAACAAATGACTAAGAATGTCAACATTAATCAGTGATTATGGGATGATCCTGCAGCCATTTACTTCTTAGCTCTGTACTTACAGGACTCCCCAAAGCTAGCATTTTACTTAGCTCTTATGCTAAGAGCAAACTCTTCAGATGACAGTTCAGAATGACAGCATGTAAGAACCTTGCCTGCTTAGTGGACTTTTTCTTCAACCTATTCCACAGGAAAAAAAAAAAAAGAATAA
>WAAG01056777.1:7217-28018 GCA_013390105.1 Tichodroma muraria | reverse complement strand
AGAAGCAAGTACCTGAAGAATGGACAATACCCATTGATGGTGACAACCATCACGAAACAGCAGGCACTTTTTAAAGCAGCCACCCATAAAATGCACAAAGTCCTCAGATCAGTCCTCCTCCTGCAAAAGAAAATTACGCTGCAGGAGCTGAATAAGGTGCACCACTAATAGCATGTTAATTCAGCTCAAGGACACATTTTTGAAGCAAATATTCCATGGTTTGGTTCACATCAGGTGCAGCCAGAGTGCATAAACTGAATTCTGAAGGGGAAGGTGTGCCACCCACCAGTGACAGGCATTCAGCCCATGGGACCTAGATTAAAGGCAGTCTGAAGTAACACCCCTTGTCCCCGAGCTGTGTGCAGTGTGAACACTGGGTCCTCAGCACCAATTTTTTCACTCCCAGGTCTCCTGCTACTGCATCACATGATCCATCAGTGTAGACAGAGCATCAGGTGCCCTGATTCCTGCTTTGGTATTTGGATCAACAGAACTGGGGCAAAGTTGCAGCTGAATCCTTAGTGTGACTGCCATGCCTAAGAATATCTGGGATAACACATAAAACTCAAAGCTTAAAGGAAGATGGGTGCCTGGAAAAGTCTGACTCAACACTACTAGGTTTCATGGTAATAAACTCCATGAAATGCCTGATTTTCCTCCTATGTAATTAAGATACTAGTGCAGTATTAAACTACTGATACTGTAACAGAGGTTGTTAGCAATTGTACCCATGAATAAAACAGGTGCTGACACTGTATGCTGTTCCTAAGCAGTGTTCCCAACAGTCCTGAAGAACAATAACCACCAAATAAGGCGTTCTCACAGCTTTTGTGCATTTCTGTGGGAGAAATATTTATCGAGCTTCACTAGAGCTACAAAGAAAGAATATTCCAGAGACACTGGTAACCTTCTAGCACAGAAAGCTGTTGAATTAATTTTCTGCACTTGTTCTCTTTCCAAAAGATAGAATCAGGCTCTTGTTTCTTGAACTTCATGTGATATTTCTTACACATTCTCTTCTTTGTTAATCAGTGATCTTAGAAAGACATTATATGTGTTTTTATTCATTCCCAGACATTATTAGCACTAGGAAACTAACAAAGGAGAGTGAGATCTCATGATGACAACAGGGAAAACCCACCCAAGGACCCAAACAGTGACTGGAACAGCAAACACTTCAGGATGGCAGAATTCAGGTAAATGCTATTTTCAGATCATGGGTCAAGTTCTGCACTTATGTCTCAAATGCAAATCCAGCAACATTAATGGAATAGTGCAGGAGGCACATAGATGCGGGGTTTACTTGTAATGTCTAGTGCCACACAGAGACTCATTTGCAAAGAAAAAAATAATTTTAAAAGAAGAAAGAAATTGCTATCTTGTGTCTCAGGTCAGACAGAAAGGAGAGGAAAACAGAAAAGTAGAATAGTGTTGGATGGGAGGCAAAGGGAATCCATGTTTTTATTTCATGACCTGTCTGTAATGCCAAAAAACCCCAGCAATGACCACACCGCAGGTGCACCAATTTTATTTGCGCCACTCACTCCTTCAGCAGAAAGTTTTGAGCTCTCTTTTGGAAGCCCAATCAGTGATCCAAGGATACAACCACCCCGTCCCTGAGCTGCTCTGCAGCTCTGCTGTATGCATTAAGGACTCCTGAGCTTTTCCTTTTCCTCCTTCCCAATCACATACTTTGCTCTGCAGTGTTTATATACTTTTCTGGCAGGATGGGAGCAAGGGAGGAGCATGTCAAACACCTGTTGCTCCTTTGCTTCTCCTCCTTCAAGGCTTCTCTGTCCTTTCATCCCCTTCATCACAGGGTAACATCTGGATACAGGACTTAAGCATTTTTTTCTAGCAAATAAAATGTATTAACAAAGAATCAAATGTTAGGATTTACTGGTCAAGTGATCAGCTCTTCCTCTCAGCCTAATGCTTTACAGTATTTACGAAGCTTGGAGTTTTAAAAGGGCAGTAGTTTTAGAAAGCTTCCCAGAGATAAAATTGATATTTCTTCTTGGATAAAAATACTTCTGAGTATCTGAGCCTGTCCCAGATCTTATGCTGCTTAAGTATTACGTCACTTAGATAAAGAACCCTAGTACAAATACTGAACTCACTTTTTTTTTCTTCTGTTAATAGTGTGTAGATACATTGTATAATTGAGACATGGAATCAGGTGTGCAAATGCAACATGCATAGAAAGAAAAGCATAACCTAATGGAAGAGGGCCTCAGAAAAATACTGAAAAGAAATGAAGCCATTCCGTTTACATGAAGTGCGACACCTGATCCTGAAATACACCCTGTACTGAAATATTACTACTTACACTCAGCAGTGATGACAACTCTTCAGTGCAATCCTAACAACGGTGGGTTTCTCCCCACATACATTATTTTTGCCTAGAAAGACCAGCAGCTAAAGGACTCCCCTTAAGCACTTTGGAAAAGCTACCAGCTTCTACCTCAGCTTCTATTACAGCTCAAGCTGAACATTTGGCATCAAGTCAGCTGTGTGTCCTGAAATAGTACACAAACTGAGGATGAACAAAGTCATTGAGACTATTCTGGCATCACTTCCTTGCTCTTGCTGTGACCATATGCAGAGCCTCAAGGGCTTTCTTTTATTATTATCATTTTTTAAACAAGTATATTGTTGCCTTCAGAGTAATGTCTTGACCAATAGACGGCAACTCCTCCACCTAGTCTGCCTCGGTATGACCGATTTCTCTTTGCTCTAGATGTCAGATGCCACAATACCTACTTAAGGCTGACTAAACAAATTAAAAGTCCACTACTGTTTGTCTCTACAGCCCCTTTCTGTGGCCCACAAATAGGTCCCGACATAGGCACCTGATAATCTGTGCCACAAGACCCCCAACAGCCTCCTGCTGTTGTCACAGAAACTCACAGCAGGCTCCACAGACACAGCAGGGGGAAAGGAAGGTGAGGGGGGAAGAGAGGGGAAAACGATATCCTTCGGGTTTTTACTAAATGACACTCAGAGGCACCAAGCGCCACGAGGCTTGTGCTTCCCGTATCCCTCTATTTTTGCCTTGCGCCTCGTTGCCTCGCTGGAAAAGGAAGCCAGACCGATCTGCTTCATCAAGGACTCAGCCCTCTCTGTCTTCGGAGGAGGGGAGGATGCCACCACCTCCTGCTCTCTCCCGACGAGGCGGGAGAGCACCTGCGGGCAACCGGGACGCGCGGGGCGCCGCCCCCCGCCCCCTGCGGAACCGCTGCCCCGTCCCGCACACCGGCAGCTCGGAGCACGATCGCGCCCGGGCGACGCGGCACCTACCCGGGAGGGCGGGATGCCCGGCGGCCGGGGTGCGCGCAGCGGGGCTGNCCCGCAGCGGGATCCCGGGCCGCATCCCATCCCTGCCCCGCGGCCCGCAGAGGGATCCCGGGCCGCATCCCATCCCTGCCCCGCGGCCCGCAGCGGGATCCCGGGCCGCATCCCATCCCTGCCCCGCGGCCCGCAGAGGGATCCCGGGCCGCATCCCATCCCTGCCCCGCGGCCCGCAGCGGGATCCCGGGCCGCATCCCATCCCTGCCCCGCGGCCCGCAGAGGGATCCCGGGCCGCATCCCATCCCTGCCCCGCGGCCCGCAGCGGGATCCCGGGCCGCATCCCATCCCTGCCCCGCGGCCCGCAGAGGGATCCCGGGCCGCATCCCATCCCTGCCCCGCGGCCCGCAGCGGGATCCCGGGCCGCATCCCATCCCTGCCCCGCGGCCCGCAGAGGGATCCCGGGCCGCATCCCATCCCTGCCCCGCGGCCCGCAGCGGGATCCCGGGCCGCATCCCATCCCTGCCCCGCGGCCCGCAGAGGGATCCCGGGCCGCATCCCATCCCTGCCCCGCGGCCCGCAGCGGGATCCCGGGCCGCATCCCATCCCTGCCCCACGGCCCGCAGCGGAGGCTTTCTGCCATTGCCTCGCATGGTAAAAGCTCGGACACGAAACAACTTGAAAAACAAAGCAACACCCTCCCATACGCAGTCTTTATACGTATACAGTGTAAATACTGTTAATACATACACAGTGCAAGGGTCCTGAAAGCCTCCCCGGATGATGCTCTAAGTTGGGAATGCGATTTCTTACTGCAGGTGCTGCTGATATCTTTTGAAATCACTTATTTCTATTCTCAATAATGTTTGAAGCCTTCAGGTAAAACACACACATCACAATTAAACCACAACCTCCCTTTCTCTCACAGTGACAATCTAGACTTGGTGTTTTCAAACCAGTGAAAGTAGCTCAAGGCCCCCTGTGTTACAATCCAGATCTGGCTCCCTGCTAGAACAGTCTCTGGCTCTTCATTTTCCACTTAATATCAACAAAACTGTCACTAACCACTAAGGAACATGGGCACAATCGCTGCAGCTAAGGACAGTTTTTGACATAGCTGTGACTATTTAAAAAGTAGTCACTATTTGAAAAATATTCTCTTACAGGAACCTGGACTCACACATTACACAGTCTCATAGCATTAAGGCAGTAATTTGTTGGAAAACAGAATAAAGTTGTTTAAAACCCCACTTACAAGAATAGTTATCTGTATCAATAACAGGTTAACAGTATCCAAATGCATTTGGTTATAGTCAATTACTTACATTTTTCAAATACCCAGAAGTCAAACTTACATTAACCAGGTCAAACTGCAACAATTTTCAGTTGAGTACATCTATGTCAGGACAAATTACAGTTTGCAACTTCGTATCAAAGGAGGCTATTAGAGGCAGAACAACGTGCATCATGGCAAATATTAAGTGTTACTCTCCTAGCTTTGCACAGTTTGGATGGACAGAAACTAAAACAAATCTCACTCAGACATCTACTTCCAAGCAAAGAAATATCAAGTTGATAATGCAGGCAACAAAAAGTGAAAAAAAAAAAAAAAAAAAAAAGTCAACAGATTTAAAATGTATAGTATAATTACCTTCTCTTGTTTAGGTTTCAAGTTCTATGGGAATTTTTCTTCCCCACAAATGAGGGATAAATTTTTCATTCTGTGCAAGAATAACAACCCCATGTATTCACTTGTTTCTCAGAGACGCAGTTTTTAGGAAAACAAAAAACCTCATGTTCATCCCACTCAATTCAGGAGGCTGAGCAAAGCAGTGCTATGCAAAAGTTATTCCTTTTACTGAACTGTTTCAGTATAGCAATTTTTAATTCCTTATTGGTACATTTTTTCTACAGTCTAAATGATCACTTTCTGAAGACAAACCAGAGCTAGAACCCATGTCTCTATTAAAAATACCTAGACTATCACAGCTGCAAATAGTAAGAACTATAACAGGTGAGAACAGGTAAGTTAGCATCACGTGAGAGAAAACTGATCCAAAGCAACCAGACTTGCCATGATACTAACTCAAGATGTGTTGGACTGCAATTAAAAAAGAAACCCAAACCGAGCTGTTAAAAACCCACAAACCTTTAGATCTAATTCCCACCTCTTTACAGAGCTTTTCTACAGAAAAAAAGGGAAGAGGACAGGAAGAAATTATTTTAGGAATAAGGACAGGAAGAAGCTATTTTTAGTGCACAATAGTAAATTTAGCAGAATACAGCAATGACAAAGATTAGTCAGGTGGTTAAAATGGGAAAAAGAGAAAGAGGGTGTTGCTTTTGATGGGGGTAAAGAAAAGGTCTCAAGTTTCTCTCTTTTTTCCTGTTTCATCAAAGGGTGATAAAGCCTTCTGCTGCTGCGGGAATAGGTATATGCTACTATATCATTTCCATTTTAATGACCATCTACAGCATCTATAGTGCTTTTCCACCACAAATGTAAAACTTCTTACATAATTTAGATTTCAGCTTTTCCAGCAAAGTATAAAATAAAACCCCAGGACAACCAGAAGTTCTCTGTTCTCGGATACATATTCCTGTATGGAAGCGTATTTACATTTTCCCAAACTTTTTAAACAAACAGTATAGTTTTGACCATAAACTTGAATGACACATTGAGAAGTGGCTGGAATGCATCTCTAATAGGGTGTAGAGCAACTGACAGTTTCTAGGCTCTGGTACAAGAAAGCACAGTAATAAACCACAAGTATTCCCACTGACTTTGCATAAGCATTAAAAATACATGAATGGTAAAGTTTTACTCATTTGGATGTTTAAGTATTCAAGGTAGCCAGCTTGGACTTTTCATTTTCATTTGTTTGTTTTCAGGGAGGAATAACAGCTAGAGGGAAAGGGAGAAAGAAGGGAGTAAGCTCTGTCTTTGCAAGCAATCCTAAAGGACATGGCATTGCCCATGGTAGCATTTAACTACAGTCTGCTTTTGCCAAGTCAATACAGCTTTCCAAAACATGTTTATGGGCTGCCAAGCGAGCTCCGTCACTGCAGCTCAGTTATGTGCCTTAAATACTATCTCACAACTGAGAGAACAACAGGATAAAAAAAGACTAAAATAATAATTAAAACATCCATTCACTCCCATGGAGAATTCTACTTAGAATTATCTTAGTTTTGTTAAATTACAAAATACATTTGAAAGCACAAATGTAAATTCACATCCCCATATGCTCCAATGTATTATGTTTTACTCTGGGGCTAAACTAACCTTTTGGTTTTGAGACTATATTTCTCAGATGATTAAAAAACATCAGGAGAGAGCATCAGTTGTGCATAGACTGTAACTGAGTTTACAAATAACCTTTCTACCCCTGGATCTTGAGAGTCAGTTTAATTCCAGAGGCTGCTCCAACATGCAGTGTTAGCAGAATTCCTTAAGGAACTTTCTACCAGCTCAGAAACGCTGAAGCTCAGTGCCCTCAGGCCCTTCCACCCTCTGCACTTCTGAGACACCAGAAAAGGGCTCAGGAGGAGACAGGTTGAAAAAATACAAGTCAAGCATAACGGGAAGCGCAGGAAGAGGGGACTACAAGCACTTGGTTTAGCTTCTTTGACAAACTCTTCTGGAAGGGGAGCCCACGCTTCTCACCATCCCATCATAATCTAAGTCTGCTGCATCTGCAGAGGGGTTGATAGTCTAAGCACGGTAACTCTGGGGTTTAGATTTTACATTCCTCTTTATCAGCATTCTGAGAAAGTTTACATCCCAGACCCAAGGGCTATTTTGGAGGCAAGAGGCTCTTCCCTGTATTAGAGGTCTAGGTATGGTCAGCTTAAAAAATAAAATCATTTAAAAGTGTAGTGACATGGTTCTTCGCTCCCTCTGAAAACCCACTCAAGCTTTTAATTCAGGAAAACTGAGATTATCTCCCTTGTGCTTTAGGTAGTAACACCCAAACACAAATGCAGTTTCCTAAGACAAGCTACACCAACACTCAGCAGGGGCTGTTACAGAACTGAGCTTGTTCACTAAAAGAGGGTAGGCCTGACATTGCAGAGACCACCTGGGACTGTCCAAACCCAAACAGCATAGGACATCCTAGATTTTCTGTCTCTCCCTTATCCTTGAATGCAGGGGCCTTTCATATTAGAAGACTTTAGGAGCATGTTTAGATTTAAAAAATGTTTGTGGAAATAATTTAAGTGCACAAGGAATTAAGTAAACCAAAAGTTAAATTGTCCTGTATGGGCTATACATTGCATATGGCAATCTCACAGGGACAAAAGGTACTCTCTACAGTCCACGAAATTTGCTTTCAATAATACAAAGTTATTTTTGGGTGAATGTTGTACAACCAAAATAAGGAAAAGTTGTACTTCAGTTATGGACTTCACCATCCACCCATGTATTGTGGTATATGTAGTCTCAGCCAACTGGCAGCATGTAATTAAAATATCAGAATTACCCAGCTCCTGTCACTGAAGTCTACTTTTCCCCTACAATTAGGCTTAGAGACTTTAATGGTGTGGGTAGATCAAAGTAATTTCTAACCACTTTTGTAATGGTTTAGGATATATTTCATTAGAATTTATCCATAAAAAAGTCATAAAGAAAACAAATGCCTTGAATACAACTATGTAAGAATATATTCTATAAACATTGAAATAAAATTCAACTCATTTCCTGTCAGTACAATTTTTGTATTAAAAGGTTTGCATTCAGGGCTGCAATGTACCCTTGCCAAACGCTCATGCATTCTTAATTAGCTTTCTTTTCAAAACTACTGAACATTGTACCCAGTCCATTCTTCCCTTCGGTTAGCATTTGACGTAAGGTGTCTCTATTTAGTGACATCAACATCTACTCTCGGCCAGCTATGCAAATTGATTAGGCTAGCTGCATCCCTTCTCCTACAATCGCACATTTGTCTTAATTCCCAGAGATGGAGACAGGTAACATACACAATGATACCTTCACTGTGTTCATTAGACACCAACATAGCCAGTATGAATTTATTTGTTAGGGTTTTTTTTTTAGTTATTCATTGAATACTAAATATAGTGCAAGACCATCATTACTCAAAAAGCCTGCAGTGCGCCAGGTTCTATTAGAGCATTCTGTGAATGACATATAGCACCAGTGATCTGCCTTATGAATTATATTTCCCCATTCTTTTTCACTAGAAAAGGGATATAGAAGGTTTAATATAGGCATACATTTTGAACAGCTGAGTAAACAGGAAAGAAATCATCTACAGAAGGAAAATGCCAATACTTATAATTTGGAATAAAAATTAAATATCTACATTTTTTTCAGAGGGTTATATTTCGACAATGCTTTAGTTTTCAGCCTAATTATGTGTAGGATATTGGCTTTTGCATTTCCCTGCTTCTATATTTAATCTAATTACAAGACCCTGAGTTTATCCACCTCACTCCAAAACAGAGTATCAATTTTGGTGGGAAGAGTCCTCCAGAGGTCATCTAGTCCAACCTCCTCCTCAACACACAGCTAACTTCAAAGCTTGATCTGGTTAAGGACAGTCAGTCCACAATCTCCAATCCACATGTCCCATTGCTTAGCCACTCACTATGAAAATGGCTTTCTTTACAACCAGTGAGAAAACTTCTTCTTTACACCTGCCTTGCTGCTACTTGTGACTGCTACCTTTAATCCTTTTGTTGTGTAACAGTGAGAAGACCTGGTTTCCCCATAACCCCCTGTGAGTACCTCAGGTAGTAATTAGATGCCCTCTTAACCTTCTCTTCTCCAGGCCAGACAAGCAGCTCCCTCAGTGTCTCTGTGTATGTCTCATATTTCAGTTTCCCCACAGTATTAGTGGCCCTTGGTTGCACTGTCTTTCCGCTGGACGATCTCTCCTCAGAACGGTGAAGGCTGAAACCGAGCACGGTTTCTCAGCAGCCGCCTCACAAGCGCCGAGCAGAGGGGAGTAACCCCTGCCCTCGCCCTCCTCGCGTGCTCAGCCTCAGGCAGCCCCGGACGGGGCTCTGCCCCGCTGCTGGAAGGGCTCTCAGCTGAGCCAGGCGTACCCCAGCCTGCTCACTTGTGCTGTCACAGTCTCTCTGACGGCCCCCTAAATTCTAATATAAACTGCCTTTGCTGCCACCCTTCTCTTTCTAAAGACTGAGGGGTCTGGTCTTAAAAGGGAATGGATTCACTTGAACAGTCCCAGTTTGCAAAGTTAGGTGTACCAATATACAATTAAGCAAAACAAAATTTTGGCTTAATAAGAAGAACAGCAAGAGAAACAGCTGAGCAGTTATATAAGAGTCTCCCAAGGGAAGAAGTGGCAGAGTTATGGCTCACTGCATTCCCAGCCCAGAGAGGACAAGGCTGTTTTAAGAATTGCTTCTATGGCAGAGTTTTGTATCATATGTATAATCTTTTCTAATGGGAGCAATTTTTCAACAGCTTGTATTTGCTATATTCCACACTTCTAGCTCCTCAGGACTACAACATGGACAGAAAAGATTTAATCAACTTATAAAAACAGTTCCAAACAAAAACTAAATAGAAAAAACTGACCAGTAGGAGGATTTCTTCTTGACTGTATCATTTTGCTGTTTGGCAAGGGAATGAATCTGGAAGTAATAGTGCTGGCATCTGCATAACTGTTCAGAGCTTCTTAAAATGTTTCTGCCATCTAATCAGATGTTAATGGAATGGAAAGAACTCCTTTGTGGAATGAAATAAGAGTCATAGGGAACAGTCAGCTGGGGAAGATTTTCTGTCTGTCTGACCTTGTGGCTAGCTGTCAGTCTCCATCTCTCCTCTATGTAGATCAGTCAAAATTCACTTGTCTCCAAGTACTGAGTTTCTGAGAGATTTGAAACGCCTTTATACTACAACTACAGAAGGTTTTCAATGACATACAAAGTCTTTGCTTCTCATTCTTGATCTAAGCTATTGAACTTTAAAAACATAAATGGATCAGCCCTTTTTCTTCCAACCATTATAAATGCTCTTTCTGACTCTTGAAGACTGCACAAATCACCTACTAAAAACCTAGTGGATTTATACGCAAGAGGATACGAAATGTAGACCAAATTTCAGAAGCTAAAAAATTAGTCAAAGATTTCAGAAATTCGACAGGAGCAATACACAAATAAAGATCTCTGCAACAATGTGCCATCCCTGCTTGGAGCTGCTTATATTGGTGGTATATAGAGATCATGAGGACAAGTCTTGAACACATATCTCTAGTTACAGGAACTGGAAAACTTTGGGTAGGTGTGGTGAGGGGAAGAGAAACAAAGTGGATGTTGTCACCTTTTTCACAGTTGCCAAAGCCTAGTGTTATTGGTCTCTGAATCACTGCTTATATGGAAGAACAGCAGCCACCAGTCATACTCTGACCTTTATAGGCTGTCAAACCAACAGACCAGGATTAAGTAGAAGAATCAAAGGCACCTTAATCTCATTATCACTGATCTTAGAGAAACAGCCTTATTAGCTACAACTTACTCTTCTGCACCTCTGTCCCACAGCGAGCTGGACATGAAAGCAAGACCCAGTTATGGCTTTAAGAGCCTGATATAAATCCTTCTGAAACTGTTGAGGAAAAGCTTCCAGTGACTCCTCTGGGCTTCAATTCAGGGAGTAATTCAAGAAGAAAAGGTCCACAGAATTAGTTGCTACATGTCTGTCTTAGAAAGATGATAACTTAAAGTAGCTGAATAAAAACAAATGAATGAAGCACCTGTAACTGCGCTATTTTTTCACCAGGTTGTTCAAAGAGTGTACTTCTTTGGATTATAATCCCTCCCAAGATTACAGTACAATTCTTCATTTATTTTGAACAGTGTGATTCTGCACAGTAGCAACACTGTGGGATTTTATGAATCCAAGACCAAAATTCAAACTTTGTTACCTTCTCCATATTTTATACCTTGGAACCACTCACTTTTTGAAAGAGAAAGCTTTTCCAGGAAGGTAAGACCTTGTGCCTCTTACCACCACCTTACACCAGTTTACTGATGTGATTTAGTCACACTAGCAAAGACTGCCTTGCAAAGCCTGCACTTTTGCAATACAACAAATTCAGTGAGTTAGACTGGATTATATCAACCCGAGGTTTCAACTGTCCAAACGCCACTCATGTATTTTAGTGGTTTACTTCAATATGTCTAAACAAATCTAGTTACCAATTTTTTGTTTTCCCAATGAGTTAGGGTCATAAACCATATGCAGAAAGAATATTACCAGGGTTGGTTCTGATGGATATCTTTCACTCTCTGAAACACTTTCTATAAATTCTAGCAAAATGGTGTAGCTGAAGGATAACAGTAATTGCAGAAATTGCAGAAGAATGCACACAAGTGATCCATACAAGAAAACACACACGAGTGATTCCAAGTCTAAGAAGCAGGCAATAAAGACAGTTTGCATGTTTCACCACAGGCTGCTTGATGAGACTTCCCTAATTATGCTCATTAGGAATAGTTACCAAGAAAGATTCTGTTCTTTTAAATGCTTCCATTCAAAAGCTATCAACCATGAAATCACACCCTTTTTGCATATATTTGCAGTTTTCACAGAGGGTGTAGGACACTACTTCCAAGACCTGCCAAAGTGTCACTGTTACAGGTTTGAACTACAGATGAAGCACAAATCAGAAGGCCTAAAGGAATGTGTGTATACTGTGCAATTTGCAAAGTACTGAGTAAAAGACATCGCTTTCCAACTACACTTACACTTATAAGTGCAGCATTTAAATATGTCAGGAACAGAATATACCTTTGTAAAATTGAAAACAAACTAAAACCAGCAGCAGCAGTGGTTTTGAAGCTAATGAGGCATTCAGGGAGCTCTAACAAAATCAAAAATATCCCAGTGCCTTGAATTTCTTGTCCACTCTTTGCTTGAAAGTCGTATTGCCAAAGCATCATAAATTCTACTAGCAGGGTTATTTTTCTCTTTCAACAAAGTAGCAAGATGCAGCATTCTATTTTTAAACTTTTTTACAGTCTTTTCTGAGTCAGGCAAGAGTTCTTTTCCTGGGTAAAGGTAGAAGAGAAGAACTACAAAGGTATTAATCTTATTTACTCCCATACATATTGACAAAATTGCTAGAGCAGGGTGCATTTTATAGCATTACAAAATCTTCAAGAGAATTAAATTCTTCCCACACCTTGTCCCCAAAATATTTTCGCATGAAAATGTATGAATTATTTACAGAAGAAATTGCCAATAAAATGTCATCAAACTGCATCTGTTACAGAAGATAAACATTTCTCCACCATTCTGATTTTTTACATTAGGCTTCTAGCTGAAATTCAGATCTACAGTTAAAAACTATTGTATCCTTATAGTAAGAGAAACGTTTAAAGTTCCTTCATTATAGTGTTGCCAGTGGGGAACACTGTTGCAAACACAAAAGAGAATTAAAATAACAAAAGTCACCCCTGAAGAAATTCAATGGAGACAGTTGAATTGCCTCAAGGAAAGCCTGACCCACAGGTATTTTTCTTCGAAGACTGGAAACTATCTTATGAAACATTCTTCTGTATTCAGTGACCAATAATCTACATTATTGCCATAACGACAGTCAAAAAGATGTCTCTGAAATAGAAGTGGCAAATTCAGGAAGTTCAAGTGTTACGGAATAGCCATAAATCAAGGACAGCCATAAGGCCCCACAACAGGTACAGCCATCTCAAGTGTAAACCATACCTGTTGCTCAGGACAATTACTGGAACACCTGCCCATTCTGAGCACTTCTAGGAGCCCATGTAGAAGCAAATTTCACCACTGACAAAGCAGCGGAAAACAAAAAGCAGCTAAAGCCCAGGTACTGTCACCATATTATGCTTTTGTTACTGCAAATCCTCATTTTGAGGGTGCTAGGCCCTTGCTTCCAGAAGTGTGAGAGACAGGTAATTCCAGCTGGCAAGAGAATGTTCTGATGTAATAGCACTGATTTTATATCCCAGCTTTGGTTTCTTATGTTCAGTACCTTGATGCTTAAGCTCCCTGAATTAATGGACATTTAAGAACTGCATCATTTCTTTCTTCTTTTCCCATCTAACTATAACAAATTGCTCCTGATTCTGCATAGGTGTTGTGAAAAACAGTCATTCTTCTTTATATAAAGCACAGGAAATCACATGATAAAGTTAGAAACATGGATTTTAACAGCATGATAAACAATGCTAGAAAACAAAAATTTAATTACAAAGATCAAAAGCAACAAACTTTGCAACACTGCCCTTCCTCTCACAACTGAACCACCCACACAAGGCAGTCCATGTTTCTAATCTCTAGTCACAAGCAGTTGTAAACCTGAGAACTAGTTCAAGCAGTTTTAAAATTTAAAATTTCCTCTGATAAATTTAATTCTGCTGAAGGTTACTTTTGCATACACACCCTTCTGCTGGCTTTGCACAGTCCAGAACATTGTATTTACCATTCTGAATTGTCAGCTACATTCAAGTGCCAGATTGCACTGTAGAGGCAATCACTCACGTAGCTATTTTATTCCACTGGCTGTGAAGACAGTAATCTCTGAGAGAGAAGCAGCTTCTCTACCCAGACAGCTAAATTTACTACTACTTGTCTCATAATGCCTCAAGTGACACAGAAACCCAGAAGCAAATAAGCTATGACCGGGATATTAATGAGTAAATAACACCTCTACAAAGACACATCTTCCAGAGATGTAGCATTTTCTGACTCAAGTACACACCCATCCACAAGTTAGCTTTTTTTCAGGCCTGTAGATATATTCTCTTTGAGAAGTGAGACCAAATCAAAGAAACAATATGAACTGATGTGGAAACAGCAAGTTTCTGAGAATATTGTTCTGTAATGTAGCTACATGAGCTATACATTTTACTCTGAAATTCATTTTAAAACAGCCTGGGAAGCAAGGTTTGACACTGGGAGCAGAGGTGAAAAGAGATATTTGGATTCTTGGGTGTGCCATTTCCCTCAATAGTACTTTTTGATGGTGAGATAATCAATGCATATTAAATAATTCACAGCTTCGCTGTCCTGGTTTCAGCTGCAATAGAGTTAATTTTCTTCCTAGCTGCTGGTACAGTGCTGTGTTTGGGACTCACTGTGAGAATGCTGGTGATGCACTGATGTTGTAGGTGTTGCTCGGTAGTGCTCGCTCCAAGCTGAGGACATTTCAGTGCCTCATGCTCTGCCAGTGAGCAGGTACACCAGGAGCCGAGGGGGAGCAGGGCCAGGACGTGTGACCCACCCTGGCCAAAGGGATATTCCATACCCTAAATGGCCATGCACTCTGTATAAACTGGAGGAGCTGACTGGGAGCTGCCAATTGCTGCTCAGGGCTGGGCTGGGCCTCAGCCAGCACACGGTGAGCCACTGTATTGTGCACCACTTGTTTTTCTGGGGTTTTATTTCTCTCCCTTTCTTTTGTCTCCCTTTTAGTTCCAATGATTATTATATTTTATTTCAATTATTAAATAGTCCTTAGCCTATGGGTTTTACCTTTTTTCTGATTCTATTCCCCTCTTATGTACTGGGGGCACATAAGCAAGCAACTACATGGTGCTTAGCTTCTGGCTGGGGTTAAACAATCACAACTTGCTTATGTGTAATAATGTATACTGGCTTTCAGGAACTGCATTACCTATAAAATTACTTCTATTTTTATTCACAAAGTATATGTTTGTCTTTGATGATGTCCTGAAAGGGGCTCATTAAATTACTAATGTAACTATTAAAGCTATTAAATTACCAATTTTGAGGGATCAATTGAAAGCACATTGAGACAAGCATAAATCCAAAGTAAACCAAGTGTCTCTTCACTTCACTGACCCTCCCATGAGGCTCTGAATGCTAAAATGTCTTTCTCCTGACAAGATTAACCCCTTGGTAGTGCATAATGATGGGGGTAGGAGGGATGCTTGGTTTGTGTTTACTTTGAGAGCCCAGGGGGGAAATTGCTCCCTAAGCTTCCTGACAAGATGCTTATTTTTATTCACATTGTCACTATGTTTTCCCATGAACAAATATTTATACTTCAGAGAAAACGTTTCAGTAACATGTTTCACACAGGATAAGCAGTGTGCTCACTTCCCTTCCTTTTATTATGAGAAAGTAATTTTGCTTACAGGAGGAAGTAAATAAATCAATTCCCCAGAGATGCCTGGGAAGGGGTAATTCTTGCAGGGAACCCGTCTTGAAAATACTGGCAGCATGACATTAGGTCACTGTTAGCTGACCTGTGGAGGTTTCATTTGCAATTGCAAGAAATGAACACATCAGATATTTGTTATTTCCTCTGTTCAGAGAAACAGACCATTCCTGTGCAATCCTGTCTTAATAAAAACATTCTCCCTTCTGACAAATTTTAGTAGCATCTTATGTTCCTATCTGCATTATAATAAAGTATATTTAATACATATGGCAAGCTATAAATCCATCTTTTGTTAATACTTCTGAACGTATAACAGACTGAGAAGGCCTATGGGTGAAAATGACCTAATTTCATTGACTACTCCAAATTATGAGCAGAGGGTTTGACTCAATGGTCTCCTGAGGTTCCTTACAACCTGAATTTTCCCACGATCCTAAATTAAGGCCATGTATTTGATTTTACTAACTTACATTCTTACTGCAGGAACTGTGAAGATTTGGCTGTGATACTTGACAAAAGCAATATAAACATACACCTGTAACTCAGGCTGGCAAAAGCCCACTTTTCCCTATGCTGCACCGAGCAGGAACTCAGAAAGCTGCCTGGATGCGTGGAAAAGTACCTAGATATCTGTGGTACAAACTCTTTCTCTATCCCAGGATCTCACTCATTTCCTGCACCTGCAGTTAGTCTGTGTAAGTATTCACTCTTGAAAATCAGACTTAGCAGCTTCCGTTTCTTTGATGCTTGGAAAAAAGCTTGACATTGGGTCAAAAGCTACTCTGTGCAGAAGCTGCTCATTACCAGCCCTGCAACACCAAGCCTTTATACATTTGCTTTTATCTGCTGGAACACTAGAACAAAGCTGACTAATCCTGTAAATGAAACGATTATTTGTAGGACTTTTCAGTTAAGACTTTTGGTACAAAGTTTGCCAAGTCACAGATGTTATAACTCTAAAATACTTGACCAAAAGCTGCTGGTCAGAAGAGCAGTGGTGACAGGCAACACTAAGTGAAACTAGTCAGGTTTTCTTTTATTCTCCCCATCAATACTTACCTCACAGGAGAAAATGTTCACATCCATTTTTAGCAGCTTGATCAAAAGCAGAATTTCATTAAAAATACTTCATGTCTTTCTCTTACTGCCGCACTCCTAAGGAGGAAAGAAGGAAAAAAAAAAAGAGTAAACCTTATTATTTTCAACCTAAAATTACAACACATGCAACATCAACAATGTCTTTTATGATCCATTTTATATTTGATTTGTCAACAAAACAGTCGTTTAAAGTTTAAAGCACGTAAACTGTGTATCTTTACTAGAATACACCTTGCTCAAATGCACTGAATAAATCATGGGTAGCTTGATGAGCTTTTGAGCATAACTGGAGATTGACACAACTTTGTCAAATGAATCTTGCTTATAAATAATTTCCCTATGGATCTAGATTAAAAAAAACAAACCACCTTAGGTGTCAGAACCTAACACTGCTGTATCCCAGTTAACCAGCTCCTCTCTCTCTTAGGCAACAGACTCTGAGAAGGGTTTTTTTGGCTACCTTCAAGAAGGTGACAAAACTCTAAAATGTGAGCTGACAGCCTGATGACACATGAACTGAGAATTCTGTGTTGCTGTCCCTTTGGTAACAAATGAAATTAATTATAAATGTCCTTCACTGGGTTTGGTAAATGCCTACTTTATTGTGGCTTGGTTCTCATCCAGAAGTAAGGTGGAGATTTTCCAAGAACCAAAGGTGGGAACAGCTTTGATTTCACCTCAGATGCTGCCCTAAAAGCAATGCTCAGTGGCACAAGTAGGTTTCAGAGTCTCATGCTAGCTTGAATAGCACCAGTGAAATGCAGAGTCTTCAAATGAACAGAGCAGTGGCCCACTGGGCATTTCTCCCTTCTTATCAGGATCATTTCAGAATTGAATTTAGGACTGAAGTTAATTTCTCATGGAAATTACAACCCTCTGTAGATACCCAGCACAACATAACAGAGAGAACCAACAGAAAATGAAGCAACACTTTATTCCACCTTTGTGGAATAGACAAGCCACAAGAATTGACACTAGAGCTAGAGGCATGATGTTTATGTCCTCTAGGAGTCTTGCCCTTCCCTTTGCTAGTTATCAATAAGCATTTTAGGGCAAAGACATATCCGTCTTCCTGAACTGCCATGTTTAATGAAGTTACAACTGTGAAGAATCTTCTCTCTATCTTTTCTACTGTGTTCACCCTTACTTCCTCCAAGGCAGGCCCATACAGCTCCCTTTGTAGGCCCTACAAATAACAGCCTTAACCTACAATTAAACAACTGTCCAAATTACTAATTAGTGACATAAGCAAAACCGTTTAAATAGATCCCTTATGTGATACTGTACCATTCATAACTTGTTTCCTGAGTATTGATGGCAGATTTGAAGTTACTTGCAGCTACTTTCAGAACATCCCTTTACAAAAACACCAAACTAAAGAAAAGAGCATCTGGTTTACCTGATCAAAACCCCAAAGCTTTCTATGTTTTTCCTCCATTGAGATTCACTTCTAACAGTCTTTCTCTACTTCACCCTCATTAAAATCTACAGACATGACCTCCAAGGATATATCAAGGTCCTTCTTACTCTCAAACAGACATGTAAAGCCCTTCCACAAGCTCATTCACAATTCTTCTTCATCAATCATTAATCATTTACATTATTGCCCTATTAAAGGCCACATTAAGACTCTCCTGCTTGCTGAGATACTTTTTTAATTGTTATCCTGTAAAGTCATACCAGTTGTTTGAAGAATGTAAGCAGATAGAAATGTAGCTAAACCAGATTTTCATGATTACTAAAGCATAAGCCTAAAAGTTCCACTTCGCAGATAAAAGTTTATGGCCTTTATCCCCTTTCACTATGGCCTTCCACTTTCCAGTTTTGAAGATAGTTGAGTTTGTAATTAGCATTGTTCTACCCTATTACAATTCCAAAATACAAACACCTTTCATACCATGGTAGTGGAATCACACCTCTCTCTGTGGTGATGATCTGCACTCAGAAAAATAGAGCAGGTAAACCTTACATGCACCTTCCTTACCAGAGTCTTGAGGAGCTCACAGCTGAGCAGAGAGCTGGCTTGCTGTGACTCTCACCCTGTGTGCCTGCAGAGAAAGTATCAGTTCTGCTTGTGGCAGTGCACTTCCTTCTCTCCCCCATCTGCTCTGCACCCAGGCAGGCATCACCTGAACTAATGCTCACCCACAACAACAAGCACACCGTGATACTGTGTGCAGGACACGCAGCAAGGTCACTGTGGGCTGAGGGAAACTAAAACCTGCTGGAACACAGAGTCATTCAGTGAGGGATGTACTTGCATGGTGTAATTCTCCTAAGTGGGGAATTTCTTTTAAATAGGCAGGAAGGCGAGGAACAGGAACACCTGCTGCAGGTTGGCAGGTGAAACATTTGCAGGGCAAACCAGGCCCAGAAGGAACGCAAAAAGGGCCAGGTGGAACACTGGCCTCCCTGGATGACTCCTTGTGGCCAACAGTCAAGTCTAATTTGGTCTAGAAGCCTCTTCTGCGATGGACAGCACACTCCTCTTACACACTGACACTACAGAAAACTCAAGAAAACTCAGCCCAGTTTTTCCCTCAAATCTACCTCAGCTTCACCTCTGTTTTGCTCAGAAGCCTTAGCTAATCCAGTCTTCACCCCACTCCTGTTCTGTTTGGTTTGTTGAGGGTTCTTATTAGTATTATTACCAAACTAGAAATATTGCAGAATTTTATCCTCTCAATTTTTTTACGAGTTTCCTTTAACTAGCTGATCATCTCTGTGCATTGTTTTTAGTTTCTGTAACACCACATATTCACAGAACATCTGCCCCAAATCTCCTCAACAAACTTTGAGGGATTACATGGAACAAAACTGCTTTTAAGCCTTATGTTTCTGACTTGCTTAATATGGTCTCACTTCAAACTTTTGCCTTTAAAAGTTCAAATACTGGGAAAAACTTAAGTAAAAGAAAGAGCAGAACCTTAGTTCACTGTTGTAATCTTTCGTATGACACACCTCACTTGCTCTACATTACATGGTTGAACAGACAGTAGAAATGTTACTTCCCATTGATACCTAAACCAACATTTCCTCTCAACATATTTTCAAACCTTTAATGTTGTTGGATCCATAGCAAATGCAAATGTTTTGCCCTTTCAGTTTTGGCAATTATATTTTTTTTCTGGGGTCTTTCAGAGAAAAAGGAACTTTTTCCTGTATTGATTACACAGACAACAGCATGATGACATGTGATATAATATTTCCATTTAACTAAGTACAAATGACAACATTTGGTGTGAAGCTGACAATCAGGTTCTAAAAGAAGATGGGATATTATGATTGCCACTAACCCTATCTTAAGTGCACCTCCAACAACTCAGTTAAACAGCTGCTAAACGAAAGTGCAAGTAACTCTAAAGCTCTGCTTTCCTATGCTCTCCAAGCAGGGAAAAGTTTTTCCCTTTCCTCACTCCTTTTTTCCAAGAGTTGCAAAAGAGTTGGGCTAGGTATGGCCTACTGCTTCTCCCCGGAGGGTCTCAACAACTGTAGAGAAGAGAAAGAGCTCAAATCTTTAACATCATTCTCCTGCTAGGTCTTTTTGGAAGGCACGTCCTTTATAACCAGCTCCTCTTGCATCCAGTTCTCTACATGCATTTGCACTCTGTACCAATTACAAATTTCATTCTTGTAATGCAGAGAACCATTAATAATTTAAGATTAAAAAGGAACCTAAGGGCAGGAATATTCCATTTTTGCTCACGAGATAGATGGTACGCTGCTAGTATGTCAACTCAAGTTATCTTTGTGCATGCTACGTTAATTCAGCAAATTGCTTTTCAAACAAAGTGCATGCAGAAAGTGCCTGGAGATTCTACACGAAAAGAAAGTTTCATTTCTATGGCAAATGTGCCAAAGCAACACCCAGAAAGTGAAATACAGATGAATACAGTCACAGAATACAATTCACAAAAAGCGAATATGGATTTTGGTTTTGTCCATTTAGTTTTCACAAACAGGGGTTAGCCAGGATGAATTTTCTAAGGAAGCCCTCTGCAAGAGCAAGTAAAAGTCATGCCAGGCGTGGTGATAAAACCTCAGCTGCACAGTGAGAAACCAGAGAAACAATGAACACGTCTAACGGTATGGAACGGCTCAGGAGCGATGCAGCAGGACCGCCTGACACCCAAGTGAGCCGTCAGCATTTCTGACCTTACCGCGGAAGGGAACGGGACATCAGGCGGCCAGGTGCGGAGAGCCTCCCGGGGCAGGAGCCGGGAGCTCCTGTCAGGCGCTGCCGCGGACCGGGGAGCGCCCCCGGCC